>MU723245.1:144069-207412 GCA_026770625.1 Nicotiana glauca
AAAAAAAAAAACCTCGGACATAAAAAAGCCCGTTAGGCCCGCTAAGCCCACGAGACCGGCCCGTTTAGCCCAGGACCATCTGGGCTTAGGCCCGTCACGGGCCGGTTCCACCCAGCAGGCCCACGAAGCCCGGGACCGCCCGAGCCCGGGACCGCCAGGCCCGGGACCGCCAGGCCCGGGACCGCCAAAAATACAGCCTTAGATAAAACCATATTTTTGGCATTTACAGTCAAATCTCACATTTTCCTATTATTAACAATGTGTCAAAATAAAAGTGAAAAATGTGTTGAGTTAATAGATTTTCTACTTGTAACATCTTATACATAGGTGAATTATTAGCATCGATATATCTAGTATATGAATAAAATACACATCCAAATTTCCAGCAAAATGGCATCGATCATACAGAGTAAGTAATACTTATGAGTATAAGTTCTACTTATGCACATTGATGGCAGAAATAATTTTACACGATCATAATTTATAGTAATATAATTATATGTAATTTTTATATTAAACATTAATTAGTGATCAAGTAAAATGATAGTTGATCTTCTATATAAGTTACTTACACTAATACTGTAAAAGATATTTACATTATTTATGTACATAATTTAGGAAGAGGAGTATTGATGTAACTGGTAAATTAAGGTTGTTGTCATGTGACTATGATGTCATGTGTTCGAGCCGTGGAAACAACCTCTTATAGATATGCAGGGTAACGGGTAAACAACCTCTTGTAGATAAGAAGGGGACCATTGGCGTAACTGGTAAAGTTGTTGCCATGTGACCAGAGGGTCATGGGTTCGAGCCGTGTAAACAACTTCTTGTAGATATAAGGGGAGCCTTGGCATAACTGGCCGGTAAAGTTGCTCTCATGTGACTAGGAGGACATGTGTTAGAGCCGTAGAACCAGCCTCTTGTAGATATTCATGGTAACTGGTAAACAGCCTCCTATAGATAAGAAGGAAGTATTGGCATAACTAGTAAGGTTGTTGTCATGTGAATGTGACCAGGAGGTCATGCGTTCAAGCCGTGGAAACAGACTCTTATAGATATGCAGAGTAAAATTGCGCACAATAAACTTTTATAGTCAAACCTTTCTTCGGACCGCACGCATAATAAAAATTTAGTGCACCGGACTAACCTCTTTATTTATATATATATATATATATATATATATATATATATATATATGACTTAACTCCAATGCCAAATGGTACGTGGAAATGGCTCTCTGCAAAATAATATCCAACCTCAGAAGTTATAATGACAAGACTGAATTTATTTTTAGAGGTCCTACTTGTACTTAGTAGTCCCAAACTTAACCAACGATGGGCAGAGACAGAGAGTACTAAGTTGAATTATATATAGGTATATTCCGAAGATTTTTCAGTACTCGCAATACTTATTTTACCCTTTAAATTATAAATATCTATCTTTTTTTTATTTGTTTTAAAACTTTTTAATATTAACAATAAAATTTCAAAAATTTATTTACACAATTCAGAATGAAAGAAAATAAATGTTGTAAAGTTTATATCTCATGCACGTAATATAAAAATAATTATTTAAATAAAGATATTTTTTATAATATACGTTATATGATATTAAAAATTATGCTCAATTATATTATATGTTTCTACCAACTTTTCGACGACATAAAGTTATGTCACCGAAAAGCAGAGGGACTATATGTATAGGGTAAAATATGTTATGTTAAGTCGTGCATGGAATATATATAATATAATTTAACATAATTTTCAAGAATATATAATGTATATTATAAAAATTCCTTTATTTAAATAATTATTTTTATATTACGTGCAAGGAATATATATTTTACAATCTCTATTTTTTTTCATTCTACAACAACAACAACAACATACAACAAACCCAGTTTGATCCCATAAATAGGGTCTAGAGTGGGAAGTGTGTGCACAGACCTTACCCTTACCTCATTTTCTTTCTTTCTGAATTGTGTAAATAAATTTTTGAAGTTTTGTTAATAATAAAATTATTATTATTAATAAATTATTCTAATTAATTTTTTTTACCATGCTTATTATTTTGTTATCCCAGCATCATATATGCTTAAATACTTTTTATTTTTTAATTTATAAATAATATTTATTTATTTTATAGGTAAGTCAATAATGTAAATTAAAAGGAAAAAAATCATAATATTAAAAAAATTTAAAAAAATAAAAAGAAGATAAATATTTATAATTTAGATAGTAAAATAGGTATTTGGCAATCCAAAATTTAGAAAATCTAGTTGAGTGACCTTCTGAGTACATTAGACATAGTTCAATGATTTTGTTGTTACAAACGAAAGAAAAGTGACTTTATATGATAATTTGGGATAATTAAGTGGCCATTTGATTAATGGACTCCTTGCAGTAGCTAGTACTGCTTCTAACTGCATGTCATGTCTCATGTAGAAAAATATATACTACTCCATATGATATCTTATCCGTATTAAACTTTTATATACTAATAATAATATACATATTTTGCAACTATTTATCACATTTATTCAAAAGCGATTGAAGGTGTGTATGGTAATTAAGTGTGATATAAAGCTGCTACGAAAGTAATTACAAGTATCTATAATAATATCTAATTAAGTGAAATTAGTACCTTTTTGGTACGATCAATGTATATAAATCAGAGTTCCATCTAATGACAATAACTTTTAAGCCATACTTCACGCTCGCCCATAGAAACTTAACTTACAGTAAATGTTTTAGCGAGTACTATACTGTAGAACTTTAATAGTTTTGTGTAAAATCCTGGTTAAAATTATATCCTAAAATAAACATCAAATTTACTTTTGACCATGTTAGTTCATGTATAAGACATACTTAATGACTTGTTTTCAAAAGTTTAACTTACCTTTATGATAATAAGCTAAATGTAGGTAATTTGGCGATTGTTTATGCTCCAACTTGATTATGTTTCAATATCATAATATGGTTAATTGATTAAAAATAGGCTCTAATTGTGAATTGTACATATTGCAGGACGAGGAGCCTATGTGATGCCTTAAAGAGGTGATTGGAACTATTTTTGGAACAAGAACGACTCCTCGGAGCTGAGTGTGCACCAAGACGAGGAAAAGAATCAAGGAATTAAAGATCTGGGCTAGCGCGCCCAGACGCGCGATCGCGCTACTTTTAGCACGGCCAAGACAGAAAGTTGTCCAACTAGCGCGGTCATTAGCGCGCCCAGATGCGCGACCGCGCTAGTCCAAAGTCCGGAAAGTATTTGTCAGGGCTATAGTTAGAAATCTGGAGAAAATCTCACTTAACCTATATAAAGTCAAGCTCGTCCAAGGAAAATTCATCAAGGTTTTTATAGTCTAGTGCAAGAAATAGAGAGGCAAGAAGCAATGAGGAGATTTGACCATCAAGTTCTTCTTTTCTTCCCTTTGTTTTTGCTATTTGTAATGAAATTGAACCTTATTGTGATGAACACTAGTATGAGTGGCTAAAACCCATTGTTCTAGGGTCATGGGTGAAACATGAATGTTGTTGTTTGAAGTTTAATTTGGCAAAGTTGGTTTATCATATTGGGTTATTTATTTAATTCTACTTTTAATTATTTTGCTGAGTAGCTAACAGTGAAGTACTGTCTACGAATATTTAGTTGAACACGAAAGTGGAAACTTTAGATTGCATATAGAATTAAATAGAGAAAGTTCTTGAACCCGAACATCGGGAAAAGGATTCGCAATTAGGATAGACATATACCCAATTGCCTTGCTTGGTTGAAATACAGGAATTATAAATGCATTTTTGTTAATCTTAATTCCATAGACATATAGGCATTGAGTTAGCTTGAATAGGCGAGTAAGAACTCGACAGATTCTTATGAGTAATATTAACCCTGTCAATCAACAATTCAGATAAATCAGTTAGTCGTTTTAAGCCAAGAACGCAACACGATTGTTAGCTAGCCCGTGACCCTGGAATATCCTCTCCTACTGTTTGTTACTCGAAATTGCTGGTTGTTTGGTTAATTATTCTAGTTAAATTATTGCTTGATAGTTTAGGTAGTAAATTAGTAACATCTCTATTTTGTGATAAACCTCTTGGATAGATAAGTTAAGTGAGTTTGAATCAGTCAACAGTTAATCACAAGTCTTCGTGAGAATGATACTCTACTCACAACTTTATTATTTGACGATCACGTGCACTTGCATGAGTGTTTTTGATCGCAACAAGTTTTTGGCGTCGTTGCCGGGGACTTAAAAATTAGCTAATTGACTGAGTTGAGCTTTTATTATTTATTTATTCAAGTTTTAATTTTCAGTTCACTTTGTTTGTGCTAATACAGGATCTTTTCTTGAATGCGAAGAAGTAGAAGCGCAAACAATCTCCTTCCTCTTGATCCTGAAATTGAACGAACACCTCACAAATTGAGAAGGGAGGTGGACGCTAGAACCAAAATTGAAAGAGAGTTCGACATCGTAGTTCAACCACAGCCAGTTGAGATGGCAGGTAATGAGGAAGGCGCGGTGATTGAAGCCGCAAGGCCCAGTCTGGCTAATATGATTCAGGCTATTGTAAGCCTGATATCACTGGGTACTTTGAACTCAAACAATACATGGTGTAGCTGATCCAGTCCACAGGGCAATTTATGGGTTTGCCTCATGAAGACCCGCAGAGGTACATTCAGAATTTCCTGGAAATTACGGATACTTACAATTATCCGAATGTTTCCAAAGACTATGTCAGGCTGACACTTTTTCCCTTTTCACTGATCGGGGAAGCTAAGGAGTGGTTGAATAAGGAGCAAGCAAATTCAATCCGCACTTGGGATGATCTGGCACAAAAATTCTTAATCAAGATTTCCCTACTAAGAAAACAAAGGTATTGAGGAGTCAAATTCTTGGTTTCGAACAACGAGCTGGCGAGACACTTCGTCAAGCATGGGAAAGGTATAAGAAGATGCTCAAAGACTGTCCACATCATTTTCAGACGGACGAGGTATTGTGTCACACTTCTGTAGATGGGTTAGATGATGCATCAAAGATGAATCTTGATTCAGCTTGTGTGGGGTAGTTGCATGGCTAGACCGTACAGTAAAATCCAGATCTTGTTGAATAACTTCACGGCTAATGATCATAATTAGCAAGGTGATGGGGATTCATGAAAGTCAATTAAGCAAAAAGCAACTGGATTACTTGAGCTCGATGACTTGTCAGCCATGAGAGCCGATATTACAAAGTTGTCCAATCAGATGACTAGAATGACAATGCAGCAACCACAACCAATGCAACATGTACACCAAATAGCTATTTGCTGCGAATTATATGGTGACAGTCATATGAGCGACATGTTCCCCACAAATCCAGAATCCATCTATTATGTGGGGACAGAACAGAGGTCCACCGAATCAGCATGCACAATACGAAAATTCTTACAATCCAAATTGGAGGAATCATTCCAACTTCTCATGGGGTGGAAATCAGCAGAATCAGAATCAGCATAGACCCCAAGGGGGTTTCAATCATCCTCAAAAGCCACCCCAACAAATGGAAGAGAGTACCAATGATTTGCTAAAGAAGTTGTTGATTGACAATCAGCAGCTCAGGACCAATTTTAGAAATCTTGAGAGGCAAATGGGGCAGTTAGCAACAAATCAGAATACTAGACCTGCAGGGGCTCTCTCAAGTGATACACAGAAGAACCCTCAAGTGAATGCAGTTACACTTAGAAACGGGAGTGAGCTAGAGGAAGTGCCAAAGAAGAGAAAAGACAAGCCCATACCTGAGGGGGAGTTGATCCCTAAAGTGACACACGAGCCAAAGAATGCTGCTGAAATTCCAGAGCCAGTGGAGGCCCCAAGGCCACCACCCCCTTTTCCCCAGAGATTGCAGAAAAAGAATGATGATCGCATGTTCAGCAAATTTCTCTCTATGTTGAGCTAAGTTCAGTTGAATATCCCACTTGTTGATGTGCTTCGTGAAATTTCTAAGTATGTTAAGTACATAAAAGATATAGTGGCTCACAAGAGAAGATTTAATGAATTTGAGACTGTTGCACTTATTGAGGAGTGCACTTCAAGGGTCCAAACTAAGCTCCCTCAAAAGCTTAAGTATCCTGGCATCTTTACCATCCCTGTGCGAATTGGTAATATTGATATGGGTAGTGCTCTTTGCGATTTGGGGGAAAGCATAAATATGATGCCCTTATCTTTGTTCAAGTAATTGGGCCTGGGAGCTCCAAGGCCAACTACTGTGATGTTGCAGCTTGCTGATAGGTCGATAGCACACCCTGATGGGGTGATTGAAGATGTGTTGATGCAAATTGGGAAATTTATCTTCCTTGCTAACTTCATTATCCTAGATTATGAGGCTGATGAACTAGTCCCAATCATATTGGGGCGACCTCTCTTGGCTACTTGTGATGCAATTATCAAAGTGAGATAAGGAAAAATGATTTTGAGGGTGGATGACGAGGAAGAAGTTTTTAATGTCTACAAAGCAATCCAACTCCCCCTCCACTATGAGGAGCTCTCAATGATATCTGTTGTTGAGTTTGATGAGTAAATTCATGACCCAAGTGTATATCTAGACGATTCTCTAGAGAAAGCACTTATGTTGTTTGCTAGCATGGGGAGTGATGATAAGGTTGAGAAGATGATGCACATCTTAGATACATCTAGTGTGTACATGCAAAGGATACACCCCTTTGCTCCTTTGAATAGGCCAGAAGGACCTCGTCCAAAGATGTCCATTGAGAAAGCCCCAAAACTGGAGCTTAAACCTCTCCCACCTCACCTTCAATATGCTTATTTCGGTGACTCTGACATTTTACATGTTATTGTTTCTTCTGACTTGTCTAAATTGCAGGAAGAGAAGTTGTTGAGAGTGTTACGTGAGTGTGATGACACGGCCGATCGTCTTAAGAATTAATGCCCCAATCCCCTATTAACTGCTTTTCCCAAGTCTATTTATGCTAATTTGAATTGTCGGGATGTTCGATTTTGAACTTCGGAGAGATTTGGGACACTTAGTCCCTAAATGAGAGCTTAAGTGTTGGAAAGTTGCTCAGAACAGTGTGAAGATGGCCTCAGAATAGAAATTCGATGGTTTCGTTAGCTCCGTTAGGTGATTTTGGTGTTTGGGTGCATGTTCGGAATGTATTTTGAAGGTCCGTAACTAATTTAGGCCTGAAATGCCGAAGTTTGAATGTTGGAAGTTTCCAGTCCGATAGTGAGTTTTTGATCCGAGGGTTGAAATGGAATTCTGGAAGTTGCAGTAGCTCCGTCGTGACATTTGGGATGTGTGTGCAAAATTTCAGGTCATTCGGACATGTTTTGGTTAGGTTTTTTATCGTAAGTGTATTTTGATGAAATTTGAAGTTCTTAGGCTCAAATCCTTGACTAATTCAAGTTCCCGGTGTTGTTGTAGGTGGTTTAAGGATTGGTAAAAGTTTGAATGAGATTATGGGATATGTCCGTAGGTTTGGTTGAGGTCCCGGGGGCCGCAAGTGTGTTTGGATGCTCAACGGTTCATTTCCTCCTATTTTTGAACTGTTGTTGTTGCTTCTGGTATGCCTTCATCGTGTTCGCGAGATGTCCTTCGCGTTCGCGAAGGCTTGTGTTGACTATATGGAATTCCTTCTTCGCGTTCGTGTTTAGATCCTCGCGTTCGCGTAGATCTGTCTCTCTCTTCATTGCGTTCGCGTTCCCCATATCGCGTTCGCGTAGTTATGCCGTCCCATTCGTTCGCGTAGCAATTCACGCGTTCGCGAAGAGCAGTCCTTGGGCCATCAGATTTCTCTTCTTCGCATTCGTGAACGCGTTGTCACGTTCGCGATGAGTAACCAAAGGTTCGTGCATGATGTGAGGCTCTATATGTGGGACGAGCCATTCTTATACAGGCTTAGTGCAGATTAGTTGGTGCGGAGATATGTTCCTGAGAAGGAGATGAATGCCATACTTCATAACTGTCACGCCTCACCATACGGAGGTCATCATGATGGCAATACGATCGCCCAGAAAGTTCTAAAATCAGGTTTCTATTGACCAAAATTGTTTAAGGATGCACATGCATTTGTTAAAATGTGTGACATGTGCCAAAGAACCGGAACGATCACAAAGAAGCACGAGATGTCGCTGCAAAACATTTTGGTAGTGGAGTTTTTTATGTGTGGGGGATTGATTTAGTGAGACTGTTTCCTCACTCTAATGATCATAGGTACATCTTGGTGGCGGTCGACTATGTTTCCAAGTGGGTGGAGGCCATTGCTCTTCCCACTAATGATACAAAGGTTGTGGAAAACTTTGTCAAGAAGCACATCTTCACACGCTTTAGAACTCCAAGAGTGTTGATAAGTGATGGAGGGACGCACTTCTGCAACAAATTGCTAAATAATGTTCTGGCAAAGTACAGAGTCAAGCATAAGGTTTCCACTGCTTATCACCCCCAGATGAGTGGTCAAGTGGAAGTGTCCAACAGAGAGGTAAAGCAGATTATTGAGAAAATAATGAGTGGAAATAGAAAAGACTGGGCCGGAAAGTTAGACGACGCATTGTGGGCATATCGAACTGCATACAAAACTCCCATAGGTGCTTCTCCGTATAAATTAGTTTATGGGAAGGCATGTCACTTGCCCGTCGAACTTGAGCACAAGGCCTATTGGGCAATTAAAAAGCTGAATATGGATGGGGACTTAGCTGGTGAGAAGAGGTTGCTGCATCCCAACGAGCTTGATGAGTTTCGATTGCACGCATATGAAAATGCCAAATTGTATAAAGAGAAGATTAATAGGTAGCATGACAAGCACATCCAACATCAAGAGTTTGAGCCAGGGCAAGAAGTTCTTTTGTTCAATTCGAGGTTGATGCTTTTTCCCGGAAAGATTAAATCTCGTTGGTCAAGCCCTTTTGTTGTGGTAAGTGTGAAGCCTCATGGAGTTGTGGAGTTGCGGGATACGAGTTCAACATGTACTTTCTTGGTAAATGGTCAGAGGATAAAACATTATTGGGGTGGTGACATTCACGTCACAAGACCTCGGTGGACTTGACGGATGCTTGAGAATGTGTTAAGTCGTGCCGCAACGTTAAATCAGGCGCTGGATGGGAGGCAACCCATTGAATTTTTGTAACCGTCATGCCATGACATTAAATAAGGCGCTAGTTGGGAGGCAATCCAACAATAGTAATAGTTGTTAATTTTGTGTTTTAGAAAGTGCTAACCAATGCAGGTAACAATGGGCAAGTGCTAAGGCCATCAAACGAGGTAAGAACAGGTAAAAAATTGAAGAAAAAAAATCCGCCCAGGTACACGCCCGCGCTACTGGATGCACTTTTGGGCGCGCTAATTGGCTAATGTTCTGCCTGGGCTGCGCTACTGGCGCGAGCGCTCTAGTAGGCGCATTAGTTGCTCCAGGTTCTGTTTCGGCCGCGCTTCGGGATGCGCTACTGGGCGTGCTAGTCCCGTCAAAAAGTCTCCAGTTTTTGTGTAGTTTAAGTTTTTTCTTGTTTTTTGTTTAGGTTTTAGTCTAAATTAACCCTCCCCCCCCCCCTCCTCTAATTCCCCCGTTCATCCAAAATATAACCCCAGCCCCCCTTCGTCTATCCCCCCATTTGAAACAAAACAAAAACCCAACCCCCAACTCATTTCCCCATTCTCACGATTTCCTCCATCCCAGGCTCACGATCTTCTTCTCCATCTTCGTTCTCCACTCACCACCATCTCCCACTACAGGTATGAACCCTAGTTTCTTTTTCTTCTCTTTTTTTCTTTTTAGTTTTCAGATTTTGGTTGTGTCTTATGCCATTGTTGTAGTAGTTGTTCTTTGGTTTTTGTGTAGAGAACTTGGTACAATATGTTTTGGTGTTGGTAGGTGATAAGTGTGGGGTGGAATTCCACTTGATTTGTGATTTTAGTGAGAGTATGTGGTGGATTATTGTTCTAAAAAGCTTCAAAGGGGTTGTGAAAGTCTAATGCCCACAAGATGTTTGTGGAAAGGCCCCAATGAACGTGATTATGTAGTTTGTGACTACTTCTGCGTGTGAAGTCTGAGTAACTGCATTGCGTCACAAATTTTTGTTGGGCTGTGCTAATGTGTTCCCGTTTTGCAGATATCATGACTCCATCTAGGAAACGACGCGCCATAGGGGCCTCATCGAGTAGCCAGGCTGGTTCGGCTAGGTCAAGAAGGGCTGCACCTGCACGTTCCTTTGATGCTACAAAATTTGTTTCAGCCAAGGCTCAGGACCGCTTTGCAGAAAATGCTCATAAAAAGCCAATTCCGGAGAGGGGTATTCACGTCGGACAGCTCCAGTGACACTGCCCTCACATGTACGATGAGTTGGTGAGGCGAGGGTTGCAAACCTTCATCAATGAGCCCGATGAAGGCAATGCAATGGTTGTGCGGGAGTTCTACGCTAATGTGTCGGAGCATGATAATGGAGTAGTCATGGTGCGTCGAAGGGCGGTGAATGCACGGCCTACCAGCAGCCTCCCCCTCGGTTGGTCATGATGACTTCTATAAGTACGACCGCAACCCAACAAATGAAAAATGGGCGTGATTCTTTGAGACAATTGGTGTACCCGGGAAAGAAGTGGTCTGGATGGACTATGGGGAGAAATTCCACTCCACAGTACTCACCTTTGAAGGGAAGTACTGGCTGTACCTCATAAACAATTGCTTGATTCCGTCTCACAATACTACAAAGTTAAATGGGCGCCGAACTGCTTTGATTTGGTGCTTTGTAAATGGTCACGACTTCGATGTGGCCAAAGTGATGCATGAAGTGATATTCGTCCGCAGCCAAGTCAAAAGGTATGGGTTTTTTTTTCCTTCTTCAGGGACTCAACTATGCAGGGATGCTCGGGTGCTCGAAAATCTAGATGTGGATGGGTTGGTGAGAAAGGAAAGCAAGTTCCGTGCTGATAAGGTGACCACAAGCAAGGAGCGGAAGTAGTAGAGGAGGCGATGAGTAGTAGCTCTGATGATTCTGATGGGAGGAGGATGTTTTTGAGAGGAAAATACAAGCACAGAGACGTGGTGGAGGCTGGGTTTCATCTTTTCTTCCACCAACTTAGTCTTTTTATGTTTCTTTGTATGATTTGTTATTTTGCTACCATGTCTATGTGGAGCTAAACTTCACATTCTAGAGTTGTGGTTCTTTCATGACTATTGTTATTCGGATATTGATTTTGATTTCTTAGTTTATCATATTGGTTTATTTATTCAATCCTGCACTTAATTATTTGATTGTTTGATCACCAATTGAATACTATCTACGAATCTAGAGTTAAACTCAAAAGTGGGAATTCTAGATTGCATATAGGATTGAGTAGAGCAAGTTCTTAAACCTGGGCATCGGGGAATGGATTCGCGGTTAGGATAGACATATACTAATTACCTTGCTTGGTTGATTTACAGGAATTATAAATGTGTTCTAGTTGATTCTAACTCTATAAACATATAGGCGTTAGGTTAGCTTGAATAGGCGAGTAAGTAATCAACAGATTCTTATGAGCAATATTAACCCTGTCAACCAATAAACTAGATAAAACAGTTACTCAATTCAATTGAAGAATACAATAGGAATGTTAGATAACCCATACCCCGAGTAACCATCTAAGAAGCAGTAGTACTCCTGACTAGCTAATCTATCAGGCATTTGGTCAATAAAGGGGAGGGGGAAGTGGTCCTTCCGGGTGGCATTGTTCAATTTTCTATAATCGATGCAAATCCTCCACCCAGTTACAGTTCTTGTGGGGATCAAATCATTATTCTCATTAACCACTACAGTCATCCCCCCTTTCTTGGGTACACATTGAACGGGGCTTACCCATTTGCTGTCTGAGATAGGAAATACAATACCTATATCAAGCCACTTAATCACTTCTTTTCTTACCACCTCTTTCATTATTGGATTTAGTCGGCATTGTTGCTCTACCCTGGGCTTGTGTCCATCCTCCATAAGGATTTTATGCATGCAAAAAGCTGGGCTAATGCCCGTAATGTCAGACATCGTCCACCCAAGTGCTCGCTTGTGCTCACATAGCACTCTCAACAGCTTCTCTTCCTGCAATTTAGACAAGCCAGAAAAAACAATAACGGGTAAAGTGTCAGAGTCACCCAAATAAGCATATTGAAGGTGAGGTGGGAGAGGTTTAAGCTCCAGTTTTGGGGCTTCCTCAATGGACGGCTTTGGAGGAGGTCCTTCTGGCCTATTCAAAGGCTTAAAGGGGTGTATCCCTCGCATGTACGCACAAGATGTATCTAAGATGTGCATCATCTCCTCAACCTCTCATCACTCCCCAGGCTAGCAAACAACATAAGTGCTTTCTCTAGAGAATCGTCTAGATATACACTTGGGTCATGAATTTGCTCATCAACCTCAACAACATATATCATTGAGAGCTCCTCATAGTGGAGGTGGAGTTGGATTGCTTTGTAGACATTAAAAACTGCTTCCACGTCATCCACCCTCAAAATCATTTTTCCCTCTCTCACTTTGATAATTGCATCACCAGTAGCCAAGAGAGGTCGCCCCAATATGATTGGGACCAGTTCATTAGCCTCATAATCTAGAATAATGAAGTCAGCAGGGAAGATAAATTTCCCAATTTGCAGCAACACATCTTCAATCACCCCCTCAGGGTGTGCTATCGACATATCAGCCAGCTGCAACATCATAGTAGTTGGCCTTGGAACTCCCAGGCCCAATTACTTGAACAAAGATAAGGGCATCAGATTTATGCTTGCCCACAAATCGCAACGAGCACGTCCTACATCAATATTACCAATTTGAACAGGTATGGTAAAGATGCCAGGTTCCTTAAGCTTTTGAAGGAGCTTATTTTGGACCCTTGAAGTGCACTCCTCAGTAAGTGCAACGGTCTCAAATTTAGTAAATCTTCTCTTGTGAGCCAATATATCTTTTATGTACTTAGCATACTTAGGAATTTCACGAAGCGCATCAACAAGTGGGATATTCAACTGAAACTGGCTCAACATAGAGAGAAATTTGCTGAACATGCGATCATCATTCTTTTTCTACAATCTCTGGGGGAAAGGGGGTGGTGGCTTTGGGGCCTCCACTGGCTCTGGAATTTCAGTAGAATTCTTTGGCTCGTGTGTCACTTTAGGGATCAACTCCCCCTCAGGTATGGGCTTGTCTTTTCTCTTCTTTGGTACTTCCTCTAGCTCCCTCCCGTTTCTAAGTGTAACTGTATTTACTTGAGGGTTCTTCTCTGTATCACTTGGGAGAGCGCCTGCAAGTCTAGTGTTTTGATTTGTTGCTAACTGCTCCATTTGCCTCTCAAGATTTCTGAAAGCAGTCCTGAGCTGCCGATTGTCAATCAACAACTTCTTTAGCAAATCATTGGTACTCTCTTCCATTTGTTGGGGTGGCTTTTGAGGATGATTGAAACCCCCTTGGGGTCTATGCTGATTCTGATTATGCTGATTTCCACCCCATGAGAAGTTGGGATGATTCCTCCAATTTGGATTGTAAGAATGTCCGTATTGTGCATGCTGATTTGGTGGACCTCTATTCTGTTGCCCTATATAATAGATGGATTCTAGAATTGTAGGGCACATGTCGCTCATATGACTGTCACCACATAATTCGCAGCAAATAGCCATTTGGTGTACATATTGCATTAGTTGTGGTTGTTGCATTGTCATCCTAGTCATTTGATTGGACAACTTTGCAATATCAGCTCTCATGGCTGACAAGTCGTCGAGCTCAAGTAATCCAGCTACTTTTTGCTTAATTAACTTTCGTGAATCCCCCTCACCTTACCAATTATAATCATTAGCCGTGAAGTTATTCATCAAGATCTAGATTTCACTGTACGGTCTGGCCATGCAACTACCCCCACAAGCTGAATCAAGATTCATCTTTGATGCATCATCTAACCCATCTACAAAAGTGTGACCCAATACCTCGTCCGTCTGACAATGATGTGGACAGTCTCTGAGCATCTTCTTGTACCTTTCCAATGCTTGACGAAGTGTCTCGCCAGCTCGTTGTTCGAACCCAAGAATTTGACTCCTCAATATCTTTGTTTTCTTAGTGGGGAAAAACTTGATTAAGAATTTTCATGCCAGATCACCCCAAGTCGGATTGAATATGCTGGCTCCTTATTCAACCACTCCTTAGATTCCCCGATTAGTGAAAAGGGGAAAAGTGTCAGCCTGACATAGTCCTTGGAAACGTTCGGATAATTGTAAGTATCCGTAATTTCCAGGAAATTCTGAATGTGCCTCTGCAGGTCTTCATGAGGTAAACCCACAAATTGCCCTGTGGACTGGATCAGCTGCACCATATATTGTTTGAGTTCAAAGTGCCCAGTGATATTAGGCTTCACAATAGCCTGAGTCATATTAGCCAGACTGGGCCTTGCGGCTTTAATCACCACGCGTTCCTCATTACCCGCCATCTCAATTGGCTGAGGAGAACGTGGGGGCAACACCACATGCTCAGGAGCAAAATGTGGCAGTTGCAAGACCATCTGGGACTGCAACATCTTCAGGAGCTGCCCGGGTGTCCCGTTTCACTGCTTTAGAGCAGGAGATGGCTGGTTTGCGAACTTCCATGACTGATTTGGGCACCCGAGTAGATGCGGTAGCTGACCGACAAGTGAAGTCAGAAAAGAAATTCATGGGCTGGCTGCGAGCTCTGGGTCGTGCCTGCAACGTCAACCCAGACATCGTCTTCGACCAGGAGTGAGCCTTCAAGGAAGTTCCTTTACCTCACTGCTCTTTCGAATTTTAAGCCATGGGGACATGTCTTCATTTTTAAGTGTGGGGTGGGGGACACTTCATTATATGTCTGTAGTTGTATCAATTGAATGTTCGTTTTGTTTCACTTTGCTTTGATAGTTTTGGTGATATTGAGTAGGAATCATTAGTTTAAAGTAGATAAGTGGCTCATCCCGACAATGGATCCCTTTCGACGGGGTTCTTGAGGGACTGAGTCGAGAAAAAAAATGAAAAATATGTAGACTCTTCCTATTGACGAATCCTTTAGACAATTTTCTTGAGGGAAGTTAGTCTAGAGAAAACACCAAAAAGATTTTTTTTTTAGGTAGTGTAGCAACTCCCCCTTGGTTTTTCTTTGGGCCATGGTTCTTTTTCAGGGGTTTTAACTTGAACCGGGTATAGTTAGTTTTTTTATTATTTTGATTTCTTTTTGATTTGTACATTAGGTTTAATAGGCTACGAGCTAGAAAATCAAAAAAGAACCCATATCATTGACACGCTTGAACACAATAGACCCTAGAGTATAATGCTTAGTCTTATTTGTTGGTTCTCACTAAAGTGCCTTAATATGTATGTTTGTTACTGAATTGAATGCTCGTAATGGAGCGTCTTGATGAGCTAATCTGGAATGAGTCGTATGCCATGTGTGGTGAGATTTCTTTGTAGTCCATGTTTTGTACTTGTGTCTAGAACTTGCCCGGCATGTGAGTTGAAGCGAACTTTGAGGTGATGCTCGGTTTAAAAAATGATTTTAGGCTTCCTTTGATCTTTTTGAGCTTTATTGCTTATCAGAAATAAAATTTATCCCTAGTTAACCCTTTTGAGCCTATAGACTTTTGTTTGGCACCCGCATTACAAGCCTATACCCTTTTTGTTCTTAATTGACATTATTTTGATCCTTTTACCTCTTAAAGCACTTTAATTATGAGATGAGCGCTAAAAGAAGTAAGAAGGAACTAAGTGTGGGGCGGCTTTTGAGTGGAACCAAAGAAAAGAAGAAAGGTGCACTTATTTTGTAAACTAATACACCACTAGTGGAAATTGGAAGGAAAAAAAAGGAAAGAATAATCTGAAGAAAAAAAAATATAGAAGAAAGAGATGAAAAATTATTGTCTTGTTCCAGCTAGTGGATATAAATTAATGTAGTGCTTAAAGCAGAAGAGAGCTTTTTTGGGTTGATATTATTTGTGAAAGTGAAGTGGATTGAAGAAATTGCGCTTAAAGTTGATTATGTGATGTGTTAAAGTGCTTAGGAGGGTTAGTCACTATTCCGAAATATATCCTACCCGTCCCTTAGACCATATTACGACCATGAAAAAGTCCTAATTGATTTTAGATCGGGTGAGCCTACATCAGTAGAGATTTACATTAAGGGCAAGCCTATGGTACCAAATACATGCATGTGACTTCTTTTGTGAGGGTGAGCGATTTTCTTTGATATATGTGAGGATGAGATTCAAATGTATGGATTGATTTTATTTTCTTTGCTGTGATTGTGAGGGCATGTGATTCGTGAAGGAAAAGCAAGTCTTGACTTCTGTGTAGAGTACTTTGAGGAAGTATGGATATTGCATGGCACTTGAGAGTCGACCTTTGAGACTAGGATTATTCACTACTAGGCGTAATGTATGTAAATTATTCTGGGTGTAATGCGCTAGGGGAAATGGTTGAGTGAAGGAACCTTTAGAAAGTATAGTATGATTGCTCGAGGACTAGCAATGAATTAAGTGTGGGGTGTTGATAATAAGCTAAATCTAGGTAATTTGGTGATTGTTTATGCTCCACCTTGATTATGTTTCAATGTCATAATATGGTTAATTGATTAAAAATGAGCTCTAATTGTGAATTGTACATATTGCAGGATGAGGAGCCTATGTGATGCCTTAAAGAGGTGATTAGAACTATTTTTAGAGCAAGAACGACCCCCTCGAAGCTGAGTATTCACCAAGACAAGGAAAAGAATCAAGGAATTAAAGATCTGGGCTAGCGCGCCCAGACGCACGATCGCACTACTTTTAGCGCGGCCAAGACAGAAAGTTGTCCAACTAGCGCGGCCATTAGCGTGCCCAGATGCGCGACCGCGCTAGTCCAAAGTCCGGAAAGTATTTGTCAGGGGTATAATTGGAAATCTAGAGAAAATTCCACTTAACATATATAAAGTCAAGCTCGCCCAAGGATGATTCATCAAGGTTTTCATAGTCTAGTGCAAGAAATAGAGAGGCAAGAGACAAGGAGGAGATTTGACCATCAAGTTCTTCTTTTCTTCCCTTTTGGTTTTGCTTTTTGTGATGAAATTGAACCTTACTGTGATGAACACTAGTATGATTGGCTAAAACCCATTGTTCTGGGGTCATGGGTAAAACATGAATGTTGTTGTTTGAAGTTTAATTTGACAAAGTTGGTTTATCATATTGGGTTGTTTATTTAATTCTGCTTTTAATTATTTTGCTGAGTAGCTAACAGTGAAGTACTATCTACGAGTCTTTAGTTGAACTCGAAAGTGGGAACTTTAGATTGCAGATAGAATTAAATAGAGCTAGTTCTTGAACCCGGGCATCATGGAAAGGATTCGCAATTAGGATAGATATATACTCAATTGCCTTGCTTGGTTGAAATACAAGTTGTAAATGCATTCTTGTTAATCTTAATTGCATATACATATAGGCATTGAGTTAGCTTGAATAGGCGAGTAAGATCTCGACAGATTCTTATGAGTAATATCAACCCTGTCAATCAACAATCCAGATAAATCAATTAGTCGTTTTAAGCCAAGAACGCAACACAATTGTTAGCTAGCCCGTGACCCTGGAATATCCTCTCCTACTGCTTGTTACTCGAAATTGCTGGTTGTTTGATTAATTGTTCTAGTTAAATTATTGCTTGATAGTTTAGGTAGTAAATTAGTTACATCTCTATTTTGTGATAAACCTCTTGGATAGATAAGTTAAGTGAGTTTGAATCAGTCAACAGTTAATCACAAGTATTCGTGGGAACGATACTCTGCTCACTACTTTATTACTTGACGATTACGTGCACTTGCGTGAGTGTTTTTGATCGCTACACTTTATCATAGCGATTAATTAAAGAATAAACATGCATGTTGAACTCAGAGCACGTGAGTTGCTAATTACTTGCTTGGATTCAGAATTTAAAGTTTATTGGTTTTGAACTTAATTACTATTCAGTTCGTCTTAGTTATTGGGTTCACAAAAAAATATTTTTATATATTTGATAAATTTCTAAATATAAAGTTTAAGAAAAAACTATTTGATTCGACCGAACTCATACCTAATAATCTTGCTTTGCCAATGATTATATTTCACCCGCAGCTAATGGCAGAATTCCTCACGTGAACTTGGCAAATAAATAAAGGCATTCTTTAATGAACCTAGTGTAATTATTAGTACGAAAAGATATTATGCTTTTACAGCAACTAAAGTTACTTTTACCTTGGTCCCATCAGCTAAAGCTATTCAATTGTTCATAGATCTTGTCATTGACAATTTGCAATACTATTGTAATGTTCGTGAACATATATTAGATCGATTCCACTACCCTTTTTTTTTTTTTTTTTTTTTGCATTTACAAAGCAATGTTGCATTTTCAAAAAAATAATAATATAGTTTTATACTAGAAATACTATAGTATTATTTCAAAAGTTCAGGTTCATGTCACTCGTTTTTAGCATTTACTATAAAACAAGTGTTTGAATTAGTATAACGCATCATTTTCAGGTAGTTGCGAAATATAGAAAAAAAGAATTAGTAATACGCTGAAATCCTAAAGTTTTGAGGATCTAAGGTAGGTAATTAATTAATCATACGTACGTATCTTCGATCCATTGATATTATGATAAATATTTACACAATCAAATTATCTATAAGACAATTATAGATATATTTTAATAATAATCATTAAGTGATAACCTGGTAGAAATTAAATAATAATTGAAATAGTATCACAAGCTAAATTATATTGCTCGCATGTTTTTTTTACCTTGTCGGTGCATATAATTGAAGTCCTTATTGAATATATTAGATTCATTCCTCTCGTTTTTTGCATTTATAAAGCATCTTATGTCGGGTATGTATCTTTTCCAAACACTATTAAACTAATATTATAATAGCAATACTATAGTAATATTGAAAAGATCAGATTCATTTCACTCGTTTTTATCATTTAATTTTCTAACTATGCATCACTTTCAGATAATTGCGTGATATCTACAAAACAATTATGTACAGAAAACCTAAGATTTTGAGGACCTGAGGTAGGGTAATTATTCTATTGGGATTAACTATTAATGTTATAATAGTAAATGGAAATAAAATACTAGTTCGAAGCAAACTTAAAAAGGTGTTCGCTTTTGAATGCTGCAGTAGACCAAGATCAAAGATAGCCTTTTTCAGTCACTATTTTTTTTTTGGTAATTAAACTTTTGTATTAATCACCTTTAAAACTTTACAAAACTATAGTGAATCAACACAATTAGCTATCTAAATTCTATCTTATCCTTAACTCTCTACTATGTACAAGAAGTTCTCAACCGAAAGAAATAGAAAACTAGAAGCTTAAAACACAAAACTCTGCAACAACACCTTAACTCTAGGTCCTGCTCTTATATAGCAGGTATAAGTTATTTCACGCACAATTGTTTCCCAGTTCCTATAGTTCTTTTCAAACACTCTATGATTCCTTTCCACCCATATAGCATATATACATTCAGCATATACCAGTTTGAAGATTTGAGCTTGTTGTGATTTCCCTTTGGCCCTTTGAATAGCCCAGTCAATATATTGATTCCATGTTTCTGCTGTTTGCTTCCATTGTAGCCACTTCTGCATCTTCCTCCATATAGGCTTAGCAAATTCAAATTCAACGAACAAATGTTCCCTTGTTTCCAATTTTGTCTGACACAATGTACATGTTGTGTCCATTGTTAGTCCCCATCTTACTAATCTATCTGTTGTAACCAATCTTTCCTGTAATTGTAGCCATATTATGAAGATTGGTTTAGGTCTAGCATCATTCTTGAACATAAGCTTTTCCAGGTTGCTGGCCTCATATCAGGGAGAAGTTGACGGTAAATAGAATTTGTCAAACTCCTTATAGTCTTGGCAGCAGGTATCAAGTATAATTGTTTCTTAGCTTCCAATACTTCCTAGTAATCCAACTTGCTTGTGCTGGGATTGATGTCTCCATCAATGGCTTACCTTTGACATAGTAAGCATGAATCCGTCTAATCCACATCTTATCCTGCTTATGAGCTACATCCCAACATGTCTTGATTTGAGAAGCTTGATTCCATATCTTTATGTTGATAATGCATATCCCTCCAATTGACTTAGGCATGCATACTCTATCCCATGCTACCAAAGCTTTCCTGGTGATTGTGTTGCTACCTGACTATACATAACTTCTGCAGTAAGCATCAATAGTTTTCAGAACCTTTGCAAGAATAAGGCATAACTGAGGCCAATATGCTTGAATTCCAAACAGCCAGATTTGACTAATTGAATTATTCCTACATAGGACAGTTTTTTGGCTGTCCGTGAGGTAATTCTAGCTGTGATCTTCTCTATTAGTGGCTGCCATTGCATTAAAGTGAGCTTTTTTGTTGATAGAGGCACTCCCAAGTATTTAAAAGGCAGACTCCCATAAATAAACCCCATATGGTCCAGTATACTATCTTGAACTTCCTTCTTAACTCTTCCAAAATACACACAACTCTTTCCAAGATTAGCTTGCAATTCTGAAGCTTTAGAAAATTGCCTGAAACACTTATAGAGAGCAGTAATAGAAGATAGGTTTCCTTTGGCAAAAAGCAGCAGATCATCTGCAAAACTAAGGTGTGTAATACCTAGTTTTGCACACTTTGGATGAAATTGATATAGCCTATCTTCCTTCAGTTCATTAAGCTGCCTACTTAAATACTCCATAGCTATAGCAAATAGAAAAGGAGATATTGGATCTCCTTGTCTAAGTCCTCTAGCTGCATTAAAAGGCTCACTTAGTTCACCATTAACCATCACAGTATAATTGACTGTTTGAACACACTCCATTATCCAAAGAACAAATTGATCTGGAAACCCAAGCTCAACAAGCATTTGTCTTATAAAAGGCCATTTAACAGAATCATATGCTTTTTAAATTCAATATTTATCATGCATCTAGGAGAGATATTCTTTCTTGTATAAGCTTTAACTAGCTCATAATCAAGAAAGATGTTGTCGGCTATTTTCCTCCCTAGGATAAACCTAGCCTGGGCTTCTCATATGATATCTGGAACCACTTATTGTAATCTGGAGGCTAGTATTTTGGCAATCATTTTGTATATCACAGTACAACATGCTATAGGTCTATACTCTTTCATTGTAATTAGCTTAGCAGTCTTTGGAACTAGAGTAATAGTTTTACAACTAATTGCCCTATACATTTTCCCAGTTTTGAAGAAAACCTAAATAGCTTGAGTAACTTCTGCCTTCACAATAGTCCATACTTTTTTGAAGAAGTAAGCATTGTATCGATCTACACCAGGTGACTTGTCATTCTCTATTGAGGATAGTCCATTATAAATCTCTTTTTCAGTCACTTCTGCACATAATGTACTCTTTGTTGCTGAGTGATGCATGGCCCTTTCCTCATAGTCTGCTTGTTAACTGCTGGCAACATATAAGTTGCAGATCCTATCAAGCCTTTGTAGAAATTTACTATCTCTTCTCTGATTTCATCTGGTTCAACAAGCTTCCTATTAGTGAGTGATGTAAGTTCTGTTATCTGCTTCCTTGAGTCCTCTGTTTGATCAGTGCTGAAAAGTATTTATTATTGGAATCCCCTAGCTTGATCCATCTTGCCTTAGTCTTTTGTTGTAAAGCACTTTCTTCTACCAATGACCATTTCTCCAAAGACTGTATCAACTCTCTTTCTTTTGCAAACAAGTCTGTATTATTCTGTCACGCCCCCAACTGAGGTGGGACGTGATTGGCACTCAACCCTTACCACTCGTTGAGTGAACCCTGTGCTAGTTGTATCAAAACTTCAGGTTCAATAGCAACCAACCAAATGCGCTTAAATATTCATTCTACTCAAGTCGCAGTTCTTGAACGAACTGATAAAATTATCAATAAAGGATAAATCCTAAAATATCTTAATACTAACCCACTAACAAGCCATGAGCCTGTAGAATTTGACAAAATTGAAATACATAGCATGCAGGACATTCCCCGAAAATAAAATAAACATCTAAAAAGAAATAATAGAATGAAAAATGTCTGCTACCACTGGTATGAGTCAACGGAGTCTGTAAACTAAATTCGGAATATCTCCTCTAGTCACGTGCCTTGTTACCTGCGTCCTCAATACCTGCCACATGACGTAGCAGGCCCAAACGGGCTAAGTATCACCAATGGATACCCAGTAAGTCTCATAGGCTACCTCCTAAAAAGGCGGAGCGAGACCTTCGGGGAAAAATATGAAAGAAAACGGACATACAGAAAATCTTATAAATCATATAAAATTTTATAAGCAAGTAATGAGTTGTAAACTGATACTATAAGCTGAACTGTAAGCCAAAACTGAATATTTTTCTAAAAATTGGTACACGTAGTAGCCCTGCGTACGTGAGCATCTGGGAACACGTGCGGGGGATTGCCGGCCTATCACCCCAACAAACAGTTGGCACCTGCAAGCATGGGGTAACTAACCCTGGCATCATGGCACTCACGCTGGGGGAGGTTGGCCACTTCTCCCTACTGAATGATCACATTGATGTATGAATTAATGTTGAAACTAATACTTAACTTAATGTAAATATCATAAACAAAGGTACGTAATGACTGGCAATACAAATGAGCACGTGTTTCTGTCGCATATTTCATCGTACTGAATAAGAATGAAGTGAACGTAGTATTTGGATCGCAAGAAGACATGGATTAGATTTATAGAACATATGGAGCACAGGGGTTCTAATGGAATTTTCTACTAGGAGAGTAATCCTCAACTCACCTTAAATCTTGCTCAGCTTTGACTTCATGTATCCTCCAAACGCTCCCGATTTACAAATTTTCAATCTACATGAAATAATCAAGTTCAATTTACATCAATGCGTGCTCAAAGAATATAACTTTATTTACGATTCTCTTGTCCAAGGGAAATATCCCATTGGCAGTGATTATTTGCCTAACACACTAATACTAACTTAGATTAGTTCTTCAAAATATTATATTTAGAATCCTTTTCTGGTTAACTGGACTAAGAACTAACTATCAGACTAGTTGCATTCAGAGTACCTCAAAGGTGAAAATATATATTCACTGACATTCCTATCCAATCCCTAGTTAACTTATTCCAAACTAACACAATGCCCCAAATAAAGAACAAAACTTTAAATTATTCTGAACCTTGCTAATTCAGAGTAAACTAAGAGTACTCCCTTCCAATACTAATCAAACTATTTGATCTTTTTGAGATTTTCTAAATCAAGTAGGCATATACTAATGGTAGATAAAAGAATGGTAGGAAAAGAAAAATGAACTAAAAATGTTAAAGAAAGACAAGAAACTGGAGTTTACCGTAGTAGCTTGTTATTCCAATCTGTTTCTCTTTCGTTGCTATATGTGTTAGCAAAAAAAGGGATTTTTTTCTATGTTTCTTGCCCCTTTTACTCTCGTTGATTAGTGACTAAGGAAGACCAAAGCATATAGCTTTGAAACCCTTCTAATTAAATACGTTCCTATGTAGTCTTACTGGGCTTTGGCCTAGTTATCTTATTTGTTGTTTTTCAATTTTAATCCTATGTACATTTAAATATTTTTAAATACTTTATTTAGACTGTGTATGTCCTTATACCTTTCGGGCACCTTAATTAGGTTATTAAACCTGTATTATAAAAATTTTAAGCTAGAAAATTATGGGGCTTTACATATTCCTTAGATGTATTTATTCTTGAGTAATCTTGAGATCCTGTCTTGCCTTCTCTATTTTCGGATTAATGGACTTGAACTCCTCATATTCAGTCGCCTCAATACTGGCCTAAGACTCTTCAACTATATCCATATGTTCTTCATCTTACTTGTGGATTGTGTCTGTTGCTAGGCCTTCTTCACTTTCTCTAGGAATTCCTTATGCTCAGCCCATATATTGAAAAACTTGAAAGGAACTTTGATGTTGCTGTTAGAAGACAACATTGTTAACAACATAGGTGCATGGTCAGGAATGAAAGGCTCATCATATTGCATTATCAATTGCCCTCATGTCATCATCTATTCATGATTACCAAAGGCCCTATCTAACCTGTTATATATTCTATCATTATTCAGTTGCTTATTTGACCAGCTATAATAGTCTCCTGTCATGACCTGAATTTCCCACCCTTGAGAGTTGTGATGGCGCCTACTTCTGGGTAGAATTGTATCAGAATTTGGCGGAACAATGTTACAGACTATCTACTAATACTACAAACAGTTGTCCGAAAGATAAATACAAATCTGTCTCTGAAATGCATAAAAGAAATAAAATGGAAAGATAGAAGGAGACGCCAAGGCCTACGGACTGAAGGCAGCAACCTCACTGTGGTCCAAAAGATACAGCACCAAGATCTGCACACACTGCAGAATGTAGTATCAGCACAACCGACCCCATGTGCTGGTAAGTGTCGAGCCTAACCTCGGCGAAGTAGTAACGAGGATATGACAAGACTACCACATAAACATGTGCAGTTATATCATATACAGCAAATAATAACGACATAATCTAACACTTAAAGATGGGAAGGGAAAACATGCTCGGGGAGATATCATGTACAAATAGAAATTCAGTAAAGAAGCATACGGAACACTAAAATTCAACTATAAGCAAGAGTAAGGAAATCAATGACAAGTGAAGACATCACCCTTCATGATTTTACTCTCGTCCTCACCATAAGAATTAATATATTCGGCACGGCATCACCCTTCGTGCTTTTATGTCACATAATCATGGCTCGAAATTATCCTTCGTGCATTATCACTCATATCATGGCACGTCATTGTACATCGTGCGTTACGGCATCACCCTTCGTGCATTAAAATCATAATATCGAAACTGCATCACCTTTCATGCATTAACACTCACTCACAAATATCATGCAAGGCATCACCCTTCGTGCTTTTACACTCTTCCTTACCCAAGAAACAATCACAAAGCAATTCGAGAAAGAGAATCAATAAAATCACAATAGAATCCTGGCAAGGGAACAATAGTATAACAATAATTTTCCGACAAAGGAACAATATCATGAACAATAACATCCCAACAAGGGAAACAATATCAAAAAAATAACATCTCGGCAAGGGAGTCAGTATCATAAACCTCATCTCTTTTCCACAAATACTTCACAACTCAATTATCAACTTGATCCAATGCTCTACAATGTCCAATTACCAAGAATACTTCCATAAACCTTATCCAACATTAGAAATCATCATATTAAGCATGAACAATACAACACATGCTTGACACCGCAGTATAGATACTCGTCACCACGAATATACATCGTACTCAACAATTAACACATAACAAATAATACTACAACTCTTATTCCCTCAAGCTAAGGTTAGACCAAATACTTATCTCAAAGCCATGAACACAATTCAAAGCTCGACTATCGCTTTACCTCTTGTTTCCACCACCAATTTGCTTGTATCTAGCCACAGTTTACTTAACGATATCAATAAATTTTAAATGAATCAATTCTAATGCATGAAAATAGTATTTTCTATCGTTTCCCCAAAAAGTCAAAAATCGATCCCGGGCCCACATGGTCAAAACCCGAAGTTCAAACCAAAACCAGATCTCCCGTTCACTCACGAACTCAAATATATAATTTATTTGAAATCAGACCTCAAATCGAGGTCCAAATCCCCAAATATTGAAAATCCTAAGTTCTACACAAAAACACCCAATTTCCCTATGAAAACCCTTGATTTTGAATTGAAATCATGTGAAAAGATGTTATAGATTGAAGAAAATGAGTTAAAAATGACTTACTAATGATTTGGAAGAGTATGTGCCTTTGAAAAATTGCCCAAGATGTTTTAGGGTTTGAAGAATTTGGAAATTGGGGAAAAATCCCGTTAAAATTTCATTTAGCAGGTCTCAGTTGTCGCAATTGCGATAAGGATTCGCAATTGCGAACCCCTTTGGAACTTGTTGTCTTCGCATTTGCGAAGGATCAGTCGCATTTGCAACACAGTCCTCTTCGCATTTGCAATAAAAGGGCCGCATTTGCGACCAAGGCCTGCCTAGGCTAGGTTTCCATTTGCGACGCCCGGGTCCCAATTCCCTTGCCGGAGGACTTCGCAATTGCGAAGCCTGGTCTCGCAATTATGAGATGAGAGGCCTAGGCAAAAATACCAGATACCAACAATCTTTCCCAAGTCCAATTTCACTATGTAGCCTATCCAAAACTCACCGAGCCCTCGGGGCTCCAAACCAAACATGCACGCAAGTCCAAAAATATCGTACGGACTCGCACGTGCGATCAAATCATCAAAATAATATCAACAACTATGAATTAAACCTCAAATTCATGAAATCACTCAAGAACACCAAAATTATTATTTTCTCAACTATAGGTCCGTTTTATACCAAACCAATTTCGATCATTACCAAATTTTATATATTCAACTTAATTAATATTTTAAACTTGTACCGGGCTCTGGAACCAAGATACGGGCCCGATACCATCAAGGAAATGCCTCAATTCACTTTGAAAAACCTTTATATTTTCCAGGAAATAATTTTCCTTAAAAATTAATTTCTCGGGCTTGGCACATCGGAATTCGATTCCGTGCATACGCCCAAGTCTCATATTTTACTACGGACCCTACAAGACTGTCGGATCATGGGTTCGGGTCCGTTTACCAAGAATGTTGACCAAAGTCAACTTTAATCAATTTTAAAAGCCAATTTCCTTATTTTACTTAAATTTCACATAAAAGCTTTTTGGAAACGCACCTAGATTGTGCACGCAAATCGAGGTGAGATAAAAAGAGGTTTATAAGGCCTCAGAACACTAATTTATTTTCAAAATTAGTGATGACCCAAAAGGTCATCACATTCTCCACCTCTAAAACAATCGTTCGTACTCAAACGAACATAAGAAAAGTACTTGAGTCGGAGAAAAGATGAGGATATCGGCTCCGCATATCGGACTCGGACTCCTAGGTAGCTGCTTCAGCATGCTGACCTCTCCACCTGAACACGAACAGAAGGGAAACTCTTCGATCTCAATCAACGAGCCTGCCGGTCTAGAATAGCTACCGGCTCCTTCTCATAGGATAAGTCCTTGTCCAACTGGACAGTGATGAAGTCTAACACGTGGGATGGATCATTGTGGTATTTCCGAAGCATGGACACATGAAATACTGGATGCACGACTGATAAACTCGGCAACAACACAATTATGCAAGCCTCCTCTCCTACTCGATCAAGAATCTCAAATGGGCCAATAAATCTAGGGCTTAGCATGCCCTTCTTTCCAAATATCATCACACCCTTCATAGGCGACACCCGAAGCAACACCCGCTCGCCGACCATAAATTCCATATCATGAACTTTACGGTCGGCATAATTCTTTTGCCTGGACTGAGCTGTACGAAGCCTATCCTGGATGATCTTAACCTTTTCCAAGGCATCTTGTACTAGATCCGTACCCAACAACCGAGCCTCTCCTAGCTCAAACCACCCAACCGATGATCGACACCACGTACCATATAAAGCCTCATAGGGAGCCATCTAGATGCTCGACTGATAGCTGTTGTTGTAGTCAAACATCGCTAAAGGCAAGAACTGATTCCACAAGCCTCCAAAGTCAATAACACAAGCTCGGAGCATATCCTCCAAAATCTGAATAGTACGCTCGGACTGTCCGTTCGTCTGAGGATGAAATGATGTACTCAACTCGACTCGTATGCCCAACACATGCTGAATTGCCCTTCAAAAATGTGAGGTAAACTGCGTAGCTCGGTCAGAAATGATATACACGGGCACACCATGAAGAAGAATAATCTCCCGAATATCGATTTCTGCCAACCGCTCAAAAGAATAGAAAATTTCTACAGTAATAAAATGCACATCCTTGGTCAGCGTATCAACAATAACCCACACAGCATCGAACTTCTTATGAGTCCGTGGGAGTCCAACAATGAAGTCCATAGTGATACACTCCCATTTCCACTCAGGAATATCAATCTTCTGGAATACCCCACCAGGTCTTTGATGCTCGTACTTTACCTGCTAACAATTCAAACACCGAGCCACATATGCAACAATATCCTTGTTCATCCTCCTCCACCAATAATGCTCCCGCAAGTCCTGATACATCTTAGCGATGCCCGGATAAATAGAGTACCGGGAACTATAGGCCTATTCTAGAATCAACTCTCGAAGTCCATCCACATTAGGCATAAAAACTCAACCCTGAATCCTCAAAACTCCATCATCTCCAACTATAAACTGCTTGGCACCTCCGTGCTGCACTGTGTCTCTAAGGACACACAAATGAGGATCATTATACTGCAGCTCTATGATACGCTCAAATAATGAAGAACGAACGACTGTACAAGCTAACACATAACTGGGCTCAGAAATATCCAACCTCATGAACTGATTGGCTAAAGCCTGAACATCCAAAGTAACCAGTCTCTCACCGACCGGAATATACGCAAGACTACCCATACTGACTGACTTTCTACTCAAATCATCGGCCAGAATATTGGCCTACCCCGGATGATATAAGATGGTGATATCATAGTCTTTTAATATCTCCAACCACCTTCTCTACCTCAAATTCAGCTCTTTCTACTTGAACAACTATTGCAAACTGTTATGATCCGTGAACACCTCACATAACACGCCATATAATTAGTGCCTTCAAATCTTCAGCGCGTGAACAATGGCTGCTAGCTCCAAATCATGGACTGGATAATTCTTCTCATGAATCTTCAACTATCGTGAAGCATACTGATAACTATGATTTTTACATGTTTTATACCCATTCGTGCCTAGGCTTTGTGCATGAATTGCTATAAATTAGTCCCAAAAAGCTTACAAGTTGCGCTTTATTGTAGGTTTGAGCGACAAGATGACAAACGTCAAAGATCGGCTCGAAAAAGGAGTGAAATCTGCCAAGCGTCAAAGGACATGTGAAGTGGGGAACAAAAGTGACCTGCGCGGACCGCACTTATTTGGAACGCGGCCGCGCAAGAAAGTTCTGAGACTGCAATAACC
The DNA here is from genome assembly GCA_026770625.1 of Nicotiana glauca. Lineage (NCBI taxonomy): Eukaryota > Viridiplantae > Streptophyta > Magnoliopsida > Solanales > Solanaceae > Nicotiana > Nicotiana glauca. The sequence continues at coordinate 173,085 of MU723245.1, forward strand.
CATGGTGACCTACGCGGACCGCACTTATTTGCCATGCGGCCGCGCATGAAAGTTCAGAGACTGGTGATTTTTGTCAAGCCTTCCACGCGGCCGCGTTCCTTTTTACGCGGTCCGCACCCTTCAGCCAGCGCGGCCGCGCCCAAGTACTACATGGTCTGTGCCTCTCAGCTAACGCGGACGCGCAACCTTTGTGCGCGATCCGCGGCCTCATTTTCAGACACCATCACTGAAGACCAAAGAGCCCTCCACGGCCGCGCGACATTTGTGTGCGGTCCGCGCCAGAACCTTAGGGGTATTTTTGTCCAGTTTTTCCTGTGTAGTACAAATAGAATATTTTACTTTTTTGAGAGGGGGGGCAGTATCAGATATAGCTGTTGCACTCGTGAGACTCAAGTTTTAGCCTATTTTAGGCAATTTCATCTTGTTTTATCATAGATTCTTGTGGATTAACTTTGTAGTTAATTAATATGGTGATTTTATCTCTTATTTATTCAATTTCTATTCCTATTATATCTAGCCAAACCCATTAGCTAGGGTTATGGCTCAACCCTAGTATGGGTAACTAATGGGTGTGGTTGTTTAATGCTTGAATGATTTTGGGTGTTTGCTATTTGGGTTAATTTTATGGTTTAATTAGGATTTAGTGGTTGCAAACACTGAGTCTAGCTTTGTGGGTCTTGATTCTTCTTGAGAAAGAATGTCTATGACTCCGAAATTAACCCAACAAGGAATTGGAATGGACCCATGAGAATGGTAGTCCCAATTAACGGGTTAAACCTCGAGAGAGTAATTACCCAACTTGAACCATAAGTTGCTTGGGCATATCAGCCTACCCAAATGGTCTTGAGAAAGTCAATTGGGAAAAATCATTCTCTCTACCGAGAGGTGTGAGAGTGAGTGCAATTATGCAACGGTTATAGCATAAGCCCCATAATTATCATTCTTGTATTAGGAATCTTTACCCGTTAGTTGACCACCTAGGTAAATGCCACTACCCTAGTGCTTTTCTCTATCTTGCATACAACCTAGAATCAATATTTTAGCATAACTTAGTTTTAACTAGTAGTTANAAAAAGGAAATCGAGTCGTGATTGATGAAGAAGAGTTGAAAAATGATAAGATCCCGTTGGTAGTTGAGGATATTGTTAAACCAAATGCAAGTGATGATGTGAGAATTGAAATTGATGATGGTGAGGAGGAGACTCAAGAGGCCGTAAACCCGTCTAGGGAACACGTCATTGATATGCCCGAATTGGTGGTGCCAAAAGCCAAGGCACCCTTGCCTGGACCTCCTCCTCCGTATCCTCAAAGGTTGGCCAAGCAAAAAGGTGACAACCAATTTAAAAAATTCATTGAGATGATGAAGAGTTTGACTANTAATTAGGAGTCAAAACGCATCTCTAGAATAAGCAATTACTCAACTCCCTTTTCTAGATCCCTGTGGAAATTGATCCCGATACCACTATTGGGTAAAAGTATTAGCGCCCACTCTTCCTACAGTTGAGTCCGCTGTGATCACTTTTTGGCGTCGTTGCCGGGGAGCTTATGGTGTTGACTATTTGTGTAGTTAGATTTGTGTTTTGCTTCTCTTTCCTTCTTTTTACTACCTTTATTTGTGTCGATCCATCAGGTACACATGGCTCTAAACGGAAATGACCCTCTTGGCAATGCCTTGACGGGGGAGGAGGTCGATGATGTTGAGCAAGATGAGCTCTAGGTACCTCAAGTACCACGGAGAGGTAGGAATGCTAATGCAAATCCAAATGACCAAATCCCAGACCCTCCCCCGCTACCGCCAAGAGTGGCCCCAAGAGTCCTTCCAAACCAGGGTTATGCAAGTGCCATAGTTCCTCCTCGAATTAGGGTGGGGAATTTTCAAATCACTATCGTTATGCTGACGCTTCTCGAGCAAATAGGGTATTTTATGGGCACCTCCGACCAAAATGCATACAAGCACTTGAAGGGGTTCGTAGATACTTGCTGGGGGGAGTAAACAAACAAACGTGTCCGAGGATGCGTTGAGATTGAGGCTTTTCCCGTTTTCTCTTCGGGGTAAAGTGCTAGATTGGTTGGAAAGGTTACCAAATCATTCTATCACCACATGGGATGATATGGCAGACAAATTCATTTCCAAGTTCTTTTCTCCAAGTCACATGGCAGCGCTCCATGATGAAATTTTGGCTTTCAAACAAGAGCCAACGGAACCCTTGCACGAAATATGGGAGAGATTTAGAACTATGGTTAAAGAATGTCCAAATAATGATATGACGGATGTGATGATCCAACAAACATTCTATAGGGGCATCAACACAACCAACCAATGTATTGTGAATCAATTGGCGGGAGGCAATTTTATGAAGCTTCCCTACAATGAAGCTTGTGATGTTCTTGATGAAATGGCCGATACTTCTTCGGCATGGCAAAGTCGGGCTAATGTTCCTCAAGGTGATCCTAATGTTATACACTTGCACAAGGAGTTGCATGATCACGGCCAAGCCATTGCCGAACTCACAACAACAATGAACCAATTGGCTAAGGCGCAACTTCAACAAGTTCAAAATCCAAGCCAAGTCAATGCCATGGAAGGAGTAAATATGATGAAAAGAAGGCAAAGAGGGCAACAACCTCAAGGAAATTGTGANACCATGTACCATTGGAAGTGCCTATTTCGCAAAAGCCCTATGTGATTTGGGGGCAAGTATCAATCTCATGCCATATTCGGTTTTCAAGAATTTGGGTATTGGACAACCTCGTCCAACTTCCATGAGGCTTTAAATGGCGGACCGGTCAATGAAGTGGCCTTTGGGGATTATTAATGATGTCCTTGTTAGTGTTGATAAGTTCATATTGCCAGCCGATTTCGTGATTTTGGATTGCGAAGTTGATTTTGAGGTGCCTATAATTCTTGGAAGGCCTTTCCTAGCTACGGGGAAGGTCTTGGTTGATGTGGAAGTGGGAGAATTGACCTTCCGTATTGGAGATGAAAAGGTGGTATTCCATGTGTGCAAGTCTATGAGGCAACCAAATAGCNCAGTCAAGGGAATCTACAATGGAGACACCAAGATAATTGGGGCAATCAACAAGGTGGCAATTGGAATTATAATAACAATCAAGGAGGCAATTGGGGGAACAATAAGTCGGGGAATCAAGGTAATTGGAATGGGAACAATAATTGGAACAACAAAAATGGTGGTTAAGGTGGGTGGAACAATAACAGTGGTCAAGGTACTAGGGGGCAAGGCTTTCAAAGGCCCCCAATGTATCAACAACCCAACAACCTGCCTCCATTTCAATCTCAAGGGTCGAGTTCGTCGGGCATTGACATGAGTCGAATAGAGAACATGTTTGAGCAAATGATGANTATGGAGTCTAATGATGATGCCGGGAGAATTGAATGTGTAAATGCTTTGCATGGTATGGGCTCGTACTCTTATGAGCCTAGAAAGTTATCATTGGACCTTGAGAATCGAAAAACTCCCCCAACTAAGCCATCTATTGAGGAGCCGCCGATGTTGGAGTTGAAACCACTTCCTCCTCACCTCAGGTATGTATACTTGGGTCTTAATTTCACTTTACCTGTTATTCTTTCATCTTGCTTAACTAACTTGCAGGTTGACGCCACTTTGGCAGTGCTACAAAAGTGCAAGCGGGCGATTGGATGGACCTTGGTGAATATTCGGGGTATAAACCCCGCTTTTTGCATGCACAAGATAATATTGGAGGAGGATTCAAGGCTCTTGAACACCAAAGAAGATTGAATGAAGCTATGCAAGAGGTAGTGAAGAAAGAGGTTATCAAGTGGTTGGATGCCGGTGTGGTCTACCCAATCTCGGATAGTTCATGGACCTCTCCGATCCAATGTGTGCCAAAGAAATGGGGTATGATGGTCGTTACAAATGCCAACAACGAATTGATTCCTACCCGTACGGTCACGGGTTGGAGAGTGTGCATGGATTATAGAAAGCTCAACAAGGTCACTAGAAAAGATCATTTCCCCCACCATTCTTGGACCAAATGCTTGATCGTTTAGCGGGCCGGTTTATTATTGCTTCCTTGATGGCTATCCGGGGTACAATCAAATTCTCATTGCCTCGGAGGATCAGGAAAAGACAACCTTTACATGTCTGTATGGCACATTCGCTTTCTCAAGAATTCCATTTGGACTTTGTAATGCTCCGGCAACCTTCCAAAGATGTATGATGGCAATCTTTACCGACATGGTGGAGGATATTCTGGAGGTCTTTATGGATGATTTTAGCGTAGTGGGGGACTCATTTGAAGAATGCCTAATGAACTTGGACAAAGTGTTGAAAAGATGTGAAGAAACCAATCTTGTACTAAACTGGGAGAAATGTCACTTCATGGTGCAAGAGGGTATTGTATTGGGGCACAAAATCTCAAGGCATGGAATTGAAGTCGATAAGGCGAAAATAGAGGTCATTTCAAGGCTCCCTCCCCCTACTTCTGTCAAAGGGGTGAGGAGTTTTTTGGGCCACGCCGGGTTTTACCGGCGATTCATTAAAGACTTCTCAAAAATTGTGAACCCGCTTTGTAAATTATTGGAAAAGGATGCAAAGTTTATCTTCGATGAGAGGTGTATGGAATCTTTTGAGTTATTGAAACAAAAGTTGACCACTACTCCTATAATCACCGCACCTAATTGGGAATTGCCTTTTGAACTTATGTGTGACGCGAGTGATGTCGCGGTAGGTGCGGTGCTTGGCCAAAGACTCAACAAGATGTTCCACCCGGTGTACTACTCAAGCAAGACGATGAATGAAGCTCAAAGAAACTATACAGTCACCGAGAAGGAGTTGCTAGCTATTGTGTTCGCCATGGAAAAGTTCCGACCATACCTTATGGGGGCCAAGGTAATTATCCATACCGATCATGCCGCCCTTAGGTACTTGATGACAAAGAAAGATTCAAAGGCGAGGTTGATGAGATGGGTGCTACTTCTTCAGGAATTTGATCTAGAAATTGTGGACCGAAAAGGAAGTGAAAATCAAGTGGCCGACCACTTGTCCCGCTTGGAGGAAGAAGGGAGGCCGTCCGACGGCCTTGAGATAAATGATGCTTTCCCGGATGAACAACTCCTTGCGGTGTCTATGCATAATATTTCGTGGTTTGCCGATGTGGCCAATTATATTGTGACCGGTATAGTCCCGTATGAGCTCTCTTCTAACCAAAGGAAGAAGCTTGAGCAGGATAGCTTGGATTACCATTGGGATGAGTCCTACTTGTTTAAAATTTGCACCGATGGTGTGATCCGTCGATGTGTCCTGGAAGAAGAACAATTGAGTATTTTGGAGGCTTGTCATTCCTCTCCTTATGGTGGTCATCATGGCGGGGTGAGAACGGCTTCTAAGGTACTTAATTGCGGTTTCTATTGACCTTCTTTGTTCAAGGATGCCGATGACTTTGTGAAAAGATGTGATGAATGCCAATGTGCCGGACGGATTTCTAAGAAAGATGATATGCCTCTTAACACAATTCTAGAGGTTGACATTTTTGATGTTTGGGGGATAGACTTTATGGGACCATTCGTAAGTTCTTGTGGCAACACCTACATCTTGGTAGCGGTTGATTATGTGTCAAAATGGGTTGAGGCCATAGCTTTGCCAAATAATGAAGCTCGAAGTGTGGTGGCGTTCTTGAAAAAGAGTATCTTTACGAGATTTGGTACTCCACGTGCCATCATCAGTGACGGGGGTTCTCATTTTTGCAATCAGACTTTTGACTCTTTGCTAGCCAAGTATGGGGTAACTCACAAGGTGACCACTTTTTATCATCCTCAAGCAAGTGGCCAAGTTGAGGTTTCTAACCGAGATATCAAGAGTATTTTGTCCAAGACTGTCAATGCAAATAGGACCGACTGGTCGAAGAAATTGGACGATGCTCTTTGGGCTTATCGTACAGCTTTCAAGACCCCGATTGTTATATCACCATACCAGTTGGTGTTTGGGAAGGCTTGTCATCTTCTGGTGGAATTGGAGCATAATGCCATGTGGGCCTTGAGAAAGTTGAACTTAGAGTGGGACGTAGCTGCTAATCTCCAGGTTGAACAATTGAATGAACTTGATGAGTTTAGATTCCATGCTTACTCCAGCTCGTCCTTGTACAAGGACAAGATGAAGTACCTTCACGACAAGTATGCCCGAGGGAAGGAATTCAAAGTTGGTGACATGGTTCTTCTTTTCAACTCTCGGTTAAGGGTGTTTTCGGGAAAGCAAAAGTCTAAGTGGAGCGGTCCATTTGAAGTGGTTGGTGTAACTCCTTTTGGTGCCATTGATCTCAAAAATAAGAATGGTGAAGTTTTTCGGGTCAATGGGCATCGTGTCAAGCATGACTTGGGAAAGTTTGATGACAGCCACGTGGTGGCAATAATTCATTTGAAGTGATTGTGATGGTCATATGCGTCGTGCCGCGACGTTAAATCAGACGCTTCTTGGGAGGCAACCCATGTCTTTTTCTTTTTCTTTCTTGTTATTTTCTGATCGTAGATTAGGATTTTTGAACTCATGGTTTGTGAGATAGTGCAGGGATAATGTTGAACCAGTGCAGAACAAAAGTAGGAAGTTTTCAGCCCTCTGAAGTTTACCTACACGGCCGCGCACCAAATAAGTGCTGACCGCGCAGGTTGGTGAAATGGGAGTTGGGTCTCTAAAGTTTCCAACGCGGCCGCGCACCAAATAAGTGTGGACCGCCCTGGGAAGACGCAAGTGATGTGTTATCTAAACTATCCCACGTGGCCGCGCATCAAATCAATGTGGTCCGCATGGGTTGAGCAGTGAATAATAGGGCTAGGAAATCCGGCGCGGTCCGCGGCCATTTCTATGCGGCCGTGCTGGTAGGTAAGTCGTGGATCCTAGGGTCCTTCTATAAATAGAGGCCTGGGGCCTCATTTGAACCTTTTCGCAAGAATTGTCACTGAAGCTCAAATTTTTACTGTTCATCACCATACTTGGTAACATTCCTAGTAACAATTCTTGCCCATTTCATTCATAGTATAATGTTCTTTGTTTCTTTTAATTGTTTCCCATTAGTATAACTTCTTATTTCTTATCTTTCTTCTTAGTTTTAACTATTAGGTTGGATTTGTTGTGTCTACCTTAAGCAAAGGGCATGAATTCAAGTTAAATAATTGAGTAGGGACACTTAGAACCCAAAAATGTGAACAAAAATTAGAATTAATAGCAAAATTCTACTCAGTTAATTTTTAGCCCTTACGCGGCCGCGCACCCTTTATGTGCAGTCCGCGTCATACCTACGCGGCCGTGATTCAAAAAAGTGCGGACTGCATCGGTAGATTCAGAGAGTTTCCTCCTGGGGAGAGTGCAACGCGCGGTCTGCGATCCATTTTTGTGCGGTCTGCGCCTAACCGATGCGGCCGCGGTCTAAATAAGTGCGGACCGTGTCGGTAGATTCAGAGAAGGGTGTCTTTAGAACATCTCAAGCACGGACCGCGCTCCAATTTTTCGCGGTCCGCGCTCCATCAGCGCGGCCGCGTGACTCTTTCGAGTGGTCAAAAATCCCGTCAAAATTTCTTTTAGCAGATCTCAGTTGTCGCAATTGCAAATCCCTTTAGACTTTTTCGCATTTGCGATAATAGGTTTGCATTTGCGACCAAGGCCTGCCCAGTCTAGGTTCGCATTTGTGACGCCCGGGTCGCAATTCCCATGCCTGAGGACTTCGCAATTGCGAATCCTGGTCTTGCAATTGCGAGATAAGAGGCCTGGGCAAAAATACCAGATACTAGCAATCTTTTCAAAGTCCAATTTCACTCCGTAGCCTATCCAAAATTCACATGAGCCCTCGAGGCTCCAAACCAAATATGCAGGCAAGTACAAAAATATCATAAGGACTTTCTCATTTGATCAAATCATCAAAATAACATCAACAACTATGAATTAAACCTCAAATTCATAAAATCACTCAAGAACATGAAAATTACAATTTTCTCAACTATAGGTCCATTTTATACCAAACCAATTTCGATCTTTACCAAATTTTATAGATTCAACTTAATTAATATTTTAAACTTGTACCAGGCTCTGGAGCCAAGATACGGGCCCGATACCATCAAGGAAATGCCTCAATTCACTAATAAAAACCTTTATATTTTTCAGCAAATAATTTTTTTAAAAATTTATTTCTCAGGCTTAGGACCTCAGAATTCGATTTCGGGTATACGCCCAAGTATCATATTTTACTACGGACCCTACGAGACCGTCAAATCACAGGTTCTGGTCCATTTACCAAGAATGTTGACCAAAGTCAACTTTAATCAATTTTAAAAGCCAATTTTCCTTATTTTACTTAAATTTCACATAAAAGCTTTCCGAAAATGAGCCCGGACTACGCACGCAAATAGAGGCGAGACAAAAAGTTGGTTTTAAGGCCTCAAAACACATATACTTTCAAAAGTAGTGATGACCTTTTGGGTCATCACATCTGCTCTCCGCTGGACTTCTGTTAGTAATAGTTCATGCATGCACTCAGAATATTCTTTAACTTCAGTATAAGTGATTGGATTGCAAAACATCCTATCATATTGATACATTACTGCATTAAAATCTCCAGCTACAAGCCCTGATTTGTTCATGCCCACAACTACATCTTTCAGGTTCTCCCATAATTCTCTCTTGTGCTCCACAGTGTTAAAACCATACACTATAGTAAGATAACAGTTAATATCTCATATTTTACTAGTGATTTCACAATGCAATATTTGGGCTTCAGCTCTCACCATTCTAATTTCACACCATTGTGGATCCCAGACCAACCAAATTCTACCATTTACTGCAGCTTGGTAGTTATCATACATCTTCCATTTAGGTACTATTTTGTTGTTGATCTTCTTTGAATTGTGCTCCTTTATTCTTGTTTCTATAAGTCATGCTAGTCTAATTTTTTTGTTTTCAAATAATTCCTCAGCTCTTTTTGCTTATACCTCTTCTTTATTCCTTTAACATTCCAAATTAACCAATTCATTATATAGTTTTGGATCCACCCTCTATCTAGAGGCAAACCTTGTTCTTTACTATAACCTCCATGTAGAACTCCAAAACCATTTTTTGTTGGCACAAAACATAGTATGGGAAATTTTTGAAGGTTGAATTCTGGACTTCCAATAGCTTTCACTCTACTCATTTTTGCTTGCTCTTCTATTCTTATAGTACGGGTAATACTCTTCTCCTCATTTAATTGCTGGCTCTGTTGCTTGTTTTCCTTGGTTAGCTCTACTTGCTCTGCAATTGTTAGAGTTGTTTGCACAGGACCTTTGTATCTCCATTCTTGTATGACAACTTTATTTTTCCTCTTTCTTTTATGTTGAGCATCCTTTTGATTATCCCCTTTCTCCTTTCCCTACATTTGTGCCCAACTACTTGAAACACTCTACATAAATCAGATTTCCAATCGTATGTCACATGTTAGTGGAAATACTTCTCTTTTGGATCAATCACTGTAATTTCATCAGGAAGTGGGCAACTAACATTTATTTCCACCAACATTCTCGCAAAGGATATCCTTGTTTGCTTTGTGGTACATTCATCTGCAAATACAGGAGTCCCTAATACACTTGCTATTCTACTCAAAGATTTACTACTGTAGCAATTCATAAGCAAATTAGGAAATTTGACCCACAGTGGAATCTCAATAGGAAATTCTTTGCTGAAATCAAAGTATGCTGACCATGGATTCAAAATTATGGGTCGATTATTGATGTTGTATGGTCCAGCATAATAAACAATATGCATATCAGTTATAAAATTGAATCATACCACATAATATCCCTCATCATGCAAATACAGTTATGGTGTATCTATATTCAGCCAATTTTGGCTAATCTAGGTGTTCATAGTGTTGTACCCAGGTGTTTCTCCGATGATATAAACAATTAGAGCATAGTGTTGTACCCAGGTGTTTCTCCGATGATATAAGCAATTAGAGCACATTTCCACTTTTCTTCTTCTGGTTCTACTTCCTCTGCTTCCAATTGCAACATAGTTTGACCATTAACAATTTGTCAAGGGATATAGGATAGTGACATCCCATTAGTTGCCGATCAATTCCCTTTGAAAAGATTTGTCCATGCACCCACCGAATTTGCTGCTTCTTCTGCTCGCTCAGCTAATTTCTGTACTGGAATCACTATTTCATAAGTTTTCACTGAAATTACTGCTTCATTGCCTTGCACTACCTTCACCTCTGCAGTTCTCTGTGGTATCACCTATGTATTAGTCTTCATAGACTTTGTCATTCCCAGCTTCTTTGGTATCCCTCCAGTAGTTGATGTAGATCATTTCTCCACAGATCTAATCGCCTCAGCCAATTGCACAGGGGAAGCCATTGTTGCTGTCTTAGGTTATTTATCTCCTTGAATTCGAGCTCCAACTGAGCTCCCAAAAGCTACTATAGGTATTTTCCTAGGCCGTCCTCGTCCCCTTCCTCGTCCCCGGCCTCTCGCTCCTACCATGGCCATACCAGAATATGTTTAGCTAACATGCAATGAGATTACAAGTGAAAATAGAGAGAGAAACCATTCTCAGTCACTATTTAATAGTTCAGAATTACCAAATTTTACGTGGTTCCTGATATAATAATTAGAGGGACATTTAAAGAATACGACTTTTTATGGACTTATCAGTGTATCTTATTTTATATTTTATATTATATTGTATGCACTAATATGAATGAATTTTTACGCAAGTGGAAATTACCTCCACGTCGAGATAAAATTGTTCCTATGTGATGTATATATAGTTCATGGGATTGAGCCATGGAATCATCCATTGATACTTACGTTAAGGTAGAATGTTGCCCATATCATATTTTTATGGGAGCGGCCATTCTCCGGACCCTATATACTTCGACTACCATGCTACTATTTTAGTGGAAATTAACATCCACGCCATGATAAATTGTCCATGTGTGATGTATACATAGTTCACGGGATCAATCCGTGGAATCATTTGGTGACACTTATGTTATGATAGGTTGCCTATATCACATGTAATTGGGATACAGGTATTCTCCAGACCTTGCAGGGAGGGGGGAAGCTACATGTAGCCAAGAGTAGTCAACTGAATACCCTTTACCGTAAAATTATATTGTGTATATGGTAAAATATTACTTGTTATTGATAAAAGATAGACATTGAACACCCTTGCATAGTCTAATTGCAAAAGATGTTAAAATTTTGAACACCATATCGAATTTTCTAGCTAGCTTCGCCACTACCTGCATGTTTCGAGCGCCCGGGCTACCGTTTCAGTGGAAATTAACCTACTGTAACCTCCAAGATTTATAGTCTAATGATATTAGTGGAATCCACCCCCCCCCCTCCCGCAACCCAATCCACAATTTATGTGACTTCCGAATAATGTTTTTCTCCATACCAAACACACCCTACCACTATTTGTACGAGATGATCAATGCACATAGGCAAAATACATTGTTTACACATCCATCTTGCACCCAAATCCCTATTACACACATGTTGACCACGGGTTTAACTTTACATACAAAACATTTCAAATGTGTGTCAATTATACTCTACTTTTGACCAACCTCTCAGACGTGTGAAACACGACCAATGCGGTGCGTGAAAAGTTATTTTCTGCCCCACCTGACAAATTACAACGGCTAATTACTAGAATTAGGCCCATTTTCCTAACCCTGATGCCCACTTCTTCATCTTCTTCTTATTCAAAGCAACAATTTTCATCTTCTTCATATTAAATGGAACCATTTTTATAAAAATCCAACTCCTATCTTCACCTTCCACATATAATATTTTCAAGCTCGGTATATTTGTTCAATTAAAGTGCAATTCATAAGGTAAGATAATGATTCTTCTGTCAATTATCGTATTAAGGTTCATATTGAATGGAGAATTTGGGTCTATTTTATCGATATAGAGATACAGCTGAACTAGTAATTTCATGGAGCACATACAACCCTGGTCGTTGATTCGATGGCTATAAAAATTACGAGGTAAGCTTATATTGTTATAATCATTATTTAAAGATTTTATAAGCTTAATTTCAAAATGTTTATGGGTTCCCAAAAAGATAAAAAAATTGGGTGTAAGTATTTCGCATGGTTTGATCCCCTGACTCATGAACACTTGAAGCTAGTGATTATGGGTCCGCTTAAGAAGAAGAAGCAATTTGAAGGGCATTTGTAGGAATCCACAAAATAGAGGAATTTGAAGAGACTTTTTTTTATTTTTTTAATTTTATTATTAATCACCCTTAAGGCCATTGTATTTGGTAGTTCCAAGCACTGCTATCTAGTGTAATGATATTTCCCTATATTAGGTGTTCATGTATTTGGCTGATTGAAGTTGTTGTTGTCTATGAGGGTTATCCTCTATTTTATTAGAGATGTATTCAAGCTATTCTGTTATATTCCTATCTAGCTCATTGAAGTTGTTGGTCTTCTCTTGTGTTATGTCCCTATTTAGCTTTGGTAACCAAACATGGGTAGTGCATCTTTTGTATAACCAAATTATACCAGTATAAAAATAAGACATAAAGATACTTCATTCCACAAAATAGATATTCATTAATAGACACCAAAATAGATTAGCAACACTTTACAAAATACAGCACTTGGTTATCCATAGCAACACTTTACAAAACATACCACTTGGTTATCTACAACAACACTTTACAAAATATAGCACTTGGTTGTCCATAGCAGCACTTTACAAAACATAACACTTTGTTGTTAATAGAAACACTTAACAAAATATAAAGCTTAAACTACAACCAAAGTCTTTATTTTTTTCTGCTTCTTGTTGGTTGAGATGATGAACTAGCTTGACTAAGATTTTGTTTTAATGTTGCAGCTCTCTGAAGTTGTCTTGTGCTTATGGATTTTTTGCCCATCCACCTCAATCCGACACTTCTTGGTTGGTAATCACATTCCTCCCCTGAAGCTGTAGACGTCTTAGTCTTAGTTACGGTGTTAATGATCCTTGGATTTTGTCCTCCTCTCTACCAATATGATGACCCAAAAGGTCATCTCTTGTTTTATAAGTCGAATCCGTGTTCTGAAGCCTTAAAACCTTCTTTATCTCTCCTTGATTTGCGTGAGCAATTCGGGAATCGATGTCAGAAAGCCTTTATGTGAAAAATTTAAGAAATGATGATTTTTGGCTTAAAAGATGATTTTTGTTGACTTCGGCCAATGTTTTGGGTAAACGGATCCGGACTCATATTCTGACACTCTCGAAGGGTTTGTAGTAAAATATGAGACCTGGGCGTATGCCCAAAATCAAATTTCGAGGTCCCTAACCCGTGAAATGAATTTTTGAAGAAATTGATAAGATTGAAAATGTAATAATTTAAAAGATTTGATCTTGTTGGTAATGAACCCCTATTTTGGTTTCGGAATCCGATAAAGGTCCGTTATGATATTTAGAACTTATCTGTGAAATTTGATTAAAAAATGGAAGTGATTTGATGTAATTCTGACCTTTGGTTGAGAAAATAGAAATTTGGAAGCTATCTTGAGAATTTCATGAGTTTTGGTGTTGAATTCATAGTTCTAATTATTATTTTGGCAATTTGATCGTGCGAGAAAGTTCATATGATGTTTTAAGACTTGTGTTCATGTTTGGTTTGGAGCTCCGAGGGCTTGAGTGAGTTTTGGCTAGGCTACTCAATGATTTTGGACTTGAGAAAATTTTCTGGTATGTTACAGGTCTGCAGACTTCGCATTTGCGAAGTCTGGCTCGTAAATGTGAGCATCGCATTTGTGAAGGTATTTCTCATTTGTGATCAGGAGGTTAGGAAGGGGACCTTCTCCTTTGCGAAGCTCATTGTCACAATTGCGATTGGAACAATAGCCACATTTGCTAAAACTTGTTCGCATTTGCGATGCCAGCAGGCCAAACCAAGCTTCACATTTGCGAAGTAAAGGCCGCATTTGCAAGTTCGCATTTGCAAACCTGTGTCCGCAAATGTGATAACTGCGACTGTTCAAAACTACTTTTGGACGGGATTTTGCATTCATTCTCCTATTTTTCAAAACCTAAACTTCAAGAGGCAATTTTCCTAGGGCACGTTCTTCCCGAAATCATAGTTAAATGATTCTTAACTTATTTCTTTCAATCTATTTCATCTTCTTACAAGATTTCATCCTAGAATCTAGGGATTTTCATGGTGGAATTGGGTATTTTTTGGTAGAATTTAGGAATTTCAAAATTTGGGGATTTAGACCTCAAATTGAGGTCGGATTCCAAAACCAATTGTATATCCGGGCTCGAGGGTGAATGGGTAATAGGATTTTGATCCGAATTTCGAATTTGGACCAAGGGGGCCCGGGGTCGATTTTTGACCTTTTGGAAAAAATGTTGGGAAACCTATAATTATGCATTGGAATTAAGCTCTTTTGCATTTATTGATGTTATTAAGTTAATTATGACTAGATACAAGTGAATTAGTGGTGGAATTGAGAGGTAAAGCAGTGATTGAGCTTTGAAATACTCGTTGGTTTGAGGTAAGTGTTTGGTCTAACCTTGACTTGAGGGATTACGGATCCCATACTTATTTGCTATGTGAAATTGCATGTGTGTGGCGTATAGGTGTGGTGACGAGTACCTATGCGCCACCAAATTATCATTTTAGCTTATTCCCTTCCTCGTTTCATAATATACTATTTCTTGTCTTAATTGCTACTTGCTCATAAATGTTTCCATGTCTAATTGCTTCATATTAACTATTGTTTCCTCTATTGAAGTATAAATTATTTAATAGTTTGATTTTATTGACTCATTGGTTGGATTTGGTTGTTGGTGATTCATGGTATACTTTGGTTGGCCTTGCTGTGTAGTATTAACTGTTGAAGTTTTGTAATGGCATAGACTTCCTGTTATTATTATTTGAGATATAAATGTTGCGGGAAGGTTTTAAGTTAAATTGTGAAACACCTGTTCTTGTGTTGTGATTAGTACTGATATGTTGGGATTGGGTTGCATGCCGCAGCAGGAGGAATGAGGGTGAAATGTGATTGTCTAGTGGGATCGGTTTGCACGCCGCAATAAGGAGTAATAAGGGTGGACAGGTGAGATCGGGTTATGCCGCAATAGGAGGAATAAGGGTGATGTGTTTGAGGGGTAATAAGGGTGGATTAGTGGGATCGTGTTGCACTCCGCAACAAGGAGTAATAAGGGTGAATATTTATACTGTTATTGATTATATGGTGGGATCGGGATGCCCGCCTCATCAAGTGTTATTTATGTATTCTTTCTGCTGAAATTCATTATGGTGGTGTTGAAACTCCCTTAAGGGTTGGTTATAGATGAGTATTGCCAGAACGATTGAGCTCCGTATTTATAAAATGCCAGTTATTGTTATATTTCATTCCGCACTTCCTTTTTATTTAGTATAAACTATTATAGGTTATATGTTGTTATGACTCACCGTAGCCTTGTCACTAATTCATCGAGGTTAGACTCGGCACTTACTAGTACATGAGGTTGGTTATACTAATACTGCACTATGCACTTTCCGTGCAGATTTTGGAGCTAGTGGCTGATCAAGATTGGTTGTTCTTACTGCATTCTGGAGACCCAAGGTAGTCATACAGGCATCCGCATGCCCTGGCGTCCCCCTCTATCTTTACTTCATTTATGTTTTATTTACTTTCGAGACAGATGTAAACTTTTCTTTCAGATCAGTATTTGTAGTAATCTGTAGAAAGTTTGTGAGTTGTGACACCGGTTTCTAGGTAGTATCTATTTCGTCTTTTCTTAATAGTAAATGAGCAACCAGTTAAATTGTGTACTTCCACTTTTATTTTCGATGGTTAATTTTGTTAAATTTCAACTATAAAAGGATAAAGGAAAAATGTGTAATATTCTGTAACGTTGGCTTGCCTAGCGAGTACAATGTTAGGCGCCATCATGGTCCTGAAGGTGTGAAATTCGGGTTGTGACAACCAAAGTACATTATATTTTGTTACAACATTAGATTCAATAGAAGGAAGATACACTAATTATAGCTTTAGTTAGTTCACGTACAGTAAAAGAAGTGAACGCATTCCTCGCGTGAAACAACCGAATTTCACTGCCTCTACCTCTTCCAACCTCTCTACGTGTTGTAGAAACTCCTCAACCTCTTGCTGATTGTGAACTAGATGTTGTAGTAATACTAGTTCATATTCCCCTTCCTCTTTCTCTTCCTCTTCCTCTTCCTTTTCCTATACCCCTTGCAGCAGTAGATGAAGGTGTACCAGTTGATACAACATTTCCAGCAGCAATATTTTTACTGGGGCATCCCCTCTTGTTGTTCACACACACCACAAAGGGGTCTTGAAAACTTTCCAGATTTTGGATGTTCAGTTTCTTCTCTTTTCCTATTTTATTTTTTGTCTGTCATGCATCTTTCTAATAGCGGGAGGCTCAATAAGGGGTGGCCTGAATCCAAGAATTGAAAGTCTCACACATATTGTTGTCAATAATATCACACTTCCTATCACAATTGAAATAAGCTTTGTACCAGGTTTATTTTCTGTAGTGGAGTAAGCTTTCACATATGTCATCCCCAAGCATGTCTAGCATATCAAGTTGGTCATTGAATTCTATAATACTAGAAATTCTTGCACATCTCCAGAAAGTATTTCTCCTCTCCAATCTTCTCCACTCTTTTGACCAATTTGCAAGGATGTGCCTAGCACACATCCTGTGTTCACACTCAGGTAACAAATCACTCAAAACATTAATTAAACCCTGAAGCATTCAAAAAAAAAATAGTTACTGCAAAACATTGAAGAAAAATAGTTATTGAAGCGGAATAGTTACTGTTAAACAGTAAATAAGCCTAGTGACTGAAGCAGAACATTGCTTCTACATATCAGTGATCTAAAAATATTTACTGTCTAAAAATAGTTTCTGAAGGAAAATAGTACCTTCTACGTATCAGATATAATTATAAAGTCGTTACCATCTTCTAAGCCCAAATCTTCACTCAAATACTTCATATTCCAAGTCCAATTGAATGTGTTCTCCACCTCTATAATTGCTCATGCAATTGGAAACATCTAGTTGCTTCCATATTTGGAGACAACTACAAAAAGTTGTCCCTTGCAAACTCCTTTCAAGAAACATCCATCAAGGCCAATAATTCTTCTGCATCCTTCCAGCCAGCCCCTTTTCATGGCATGTAAACTATTTTAGAAAATATCAAATTTCCATCACCTTGATCTTCTGCTTTTACCACGCATGTACTCCCAGGATTGGTCTGCAAAATCATAGCTCTATATTCATAAAGTCTTTTGAACTCTTGATGCACATCACCAATGATTTCTTTCAATATCTTAGCTCTAGCCCGATGGGCAGTTGATCACTCCACATAGAGGTCCAGTTCTTGCTTTATCAATTTTCTCAACTCCCAAACTTTCATACCCGATTGTGATATAATTTTGCTCTTGTATTTCTTTGCAAGATATCTTGAATTTCACAACTTGTTCTTGTTGGTTGTATAACACTTGTGCACTGTATTATATTTTTTCACCATAAATTTAATTGATCTTCCGTCTATACTAGCTACTAGAAGCCATCCACATTTAGGTACCATGCATTTAACCCTTACTCTGTGTGACTCATTTATGTACTTCTCAATTTGTACCCTTTTTGAATTACATATTTGGTGACTGCTTCCCTAAACTTATCAATATTTTCAAATATCAATCCTAACTCCCAAGTTATTTTCTTTGCTGTAGGATCAAAGATCAATCTCTTCTTTTTCTTTTTTTTTTCCTCCATTTTCCTATTATGTTCTTCACCTCCCACATCTAAAGCAAAGCTTTCAGCATCTGAAGAACCAAAGTGTGGCTCATTAGTCCCAATTAGACCTTCATACCTATTTTGCTTACTACCTGTATGCAACTCATCAAACCCAATTTCTACACCTACTTTATCTATGTTTATATCACCCATCTCTCTAGGCTTTTCATTTCATTTTCTCTTGCTTCTCTTCACCTGCTATCTACCTTCACTAAAGTCCTCATAGATATCAGATTGGAGAACATTGTCATTAGGAACATTCAAGTCTACTTCATCAGAACTATCAGAAGTCCAGTCTATGTCTACTTCTCCTTCATTCCCAACAGCATCAGAGGCAGTAGCATCAGAAGCAACATCATTAGAAGCAACATCATCAGAAGCATTTCCATCAGAAGCAGTAGAATTGTCTGAAGTCTAGTGTATGTCATCAGAATCTTCATCATCTACCTCTTCAACCTCTGTCGGCCTTTTTTCAGAAGCCTTACTACTACTCACACCTTTCCCTTTTTCAATAGGGTCATGTACTGATAAAGGGGCAGCATGAATCACACATATTGTTAGTGTATCCCTATCCTATAACTGATTGTAAAGTCTAAAATGTACTTATCAGTCAACACATTTACCAATTTGTCAATCATATCCATCGGGCATACACAAAGCTAAACCTCGTTAGTTGTCTCATCTCCTTAGTGTAATTCATAAGCTCAAAGAAAAAAAATCCTATCTAGATCCATGTCTAAAGTCAAGGATTGACTGCCCTTCACATATCTACTAAAGGGACCGATAATTAACTCACCCCGTGATACCACTTTAAAGTAACAATTTTAAAACACATTTTCCCTGAAACAAGCAGACAACAGGTTTTAATTTTACAGGAAAACAAAGAATAAAGAAATAAAATTGGAAAATAAATAAAGATATAACATAATAAAGAAAAAAAACAACAAAAGCTCAAAATCCAAAGGTTTCAGTAGACAATGACAAGAGATTCCCCATAAAGATGTCTTAAAGCCCTAAAAATACTCCTAACGAAATACCCAAATAAACCCTAACTATTTCGACCCACCCATCTAAATCAAAACGATTGAACAACATAAAATGAGAATACTAACCTGGAAATGACGAAAGTAATAACAACAAACACCAGATATGTTCTCGTCGGAGTCGCCTTCAAAGGTTACGGCTGAAGAATATTTTGGGGAAAATAAAATTATGTTTGTTAATCTGGTCGAGGAGTAGTTTTTAATCGATCGGGTCAGGATTAAAAAAGGGCCGGGTTGTCAATTTTTAATTAAAGAAACATTTGTTTTTAATTTAAATAAATGTGTGTATACACAACATTGAATATTAACTAGGTTGGTGAAAAGTAGTGTGTAATTGACACGCATTTAAAAAGTTTGGTGCGATAAGTTAAACCCATGGTCAACATGTGTGTAACAGGGATTTGGGTGCAATGTGGATGGGTAAACTATGCATTTTGCCTAAGATATTTAACTGATTTTCTCCACTTATCAAAATGCTTTAATTATAGATAGGCAAATAGTAGATGCTATTTTAATTGATAATGAAAACCTAGAGTGGAGATTGAGATTCTGATTGTGTCGACTAGAATTATTGTTTAAATCTGAAGACTGACATGGATTTGGGGGAGAAATGTGAATGAGATCATATCATGTATCACCACTTTCAGACTATGTTATGCTGGTGTTGAATATTGTAATAAACTGCAACAAATAGCTCCACCTTATGACTTTTTATAGTTTACCTCTCGGTGTTTACTAATTAGAATTTTTGCCACATATAGTCCAGTAAGGCAGTAACGCACGCAACTTGCATTCTGTTAATGCTATCACAATCCTTGTTGATCAAACCGGTGGACCTGCATCTTTAACTACACAACTTGCATCCTTGATAAGTGCATTTTACCAGATGTTAACCATATACTCTAATAAAAACATATAAATTATCATGTTTCCTCCATATTTTTAACTTTATTTTGCAGGAATAATTATAGCAGAATTGTTGTGCACAACATCAAAAAAGAAAAACAAATATTCAAGAAAAATACAACAAAGAAGTGTAAGATCTAGCTATGATTCATTACTGCCATGACAATTCACCAAGTCTGGATTTGCCATGATGAAATCGATGAAATCTAAACTTACAATGGCAGAATTCTCATCTCTACGAATTCAAAATACAGATTTGCCATGGAAATCTAGCCCCAAGAATTCGAATTATCATATCTACAAAATGCAAAATCTAGATTTGCCATGAAAATCTAGCACCAAATCGAGAAGTCATCATGACATTTTCTTATATAAGAAGATGTTGCCCGATCAAAAGGGAGGATCGCAGTAGAGAAAAATCTTAGAGCTAGAAGTCTAAATCGAAATTCTTAATAAGCTTCTCTGTTTTATTTCTTTCACTAGTATTGAGATATGTTTTACTTTAAATCACAATAGTGATTTAGTTATTGTTTCTAAATAAATTTCAGTGTAGGAAATTACTCTAGTTCCTGGTTTTAATTAAATATGGAAAATTATTCTTCTTGAATATTTCTTTCTATTTTCTTATTTAATGGACAAGAATATTTCTATTGTTAGTACTAATTCTAGTATGGAGTAACTTTTCTTGTGTTGGGAGAAAGACGGATCTTAATATTTCTATATAGTAGTAGATATTATTCCTCAAATTCACATGTTCGAGCTAAACTTTTTATTTAACTTTTATCTGCTTTTACAGTTAGACGTTATTTGATTTATTAATATCTATCTATCTTGTACTACATATTAACTGTTTATTAATTCTGTAGTCGAGAAAGGCGGAAGAAATAATATAGTTAGTTGTAGTATTGATAGATATTAATATTTATTCAGAAATATCTATTCTTTTATGTTATTATTAATTTTACACTTATTTGTAACTGAGAGAGGCGAATAGTATAATAATCAGTTATAACAAGTAGGGTAAACGAAAGGGACTTACTAACAAGAGCATATTTTAGTTCAATCATATATTTCTGGTTCTTGATTATTATTATTTTGAAGATTAATTTGTATAACTAAGAGGAGTGCAATTAATCATTCAACTTGAGTAATAATATATATATTTATAATCGTGAGAGGCATTGTCACGACCCGGATTTCCCACCCTCGGGAGTCGTGATGGCGCCTACTAGTGGAAGCTAGGAAATCCAACTCTTACTTGTCTTTCTGATATTAACAATTCTTATTTTAACCATTTATCAACAATAATATGAATACAGCGGAATAAATTAATTTAACGGAAGACTTAAGCAAATAATACTAGATGCGATACAAAAATTCCAACATAAACCTCTACCCAAGGACTGGTATCACAATACTCACGAACTTCTAAGAGTACTAGAAATAACCGTTTGAAAGAAGTGTAAAACTTTTTGTCTCGAATAAATGAGATAACAGACTGAAAATAAAGATAAGAGAGATGCCGGGCCATGCGGACGTCAGCAAAGCTACCCTGAAAATCTCTTGACTGAAGTCAGCTCCCAATGCTCCTACTGTTGTCCAAAAGCTCATGCTCCGGTACTGTGATCTGTGCAAAAAGATGCACAGAGTGTAGCATCAGCACAACCGACCCCATGTGATGGTAAGTGTCTGGTCTAATTCCGGTGAAGTAGTGACGAGGCTAGACAGGACTACCAATCAACCTGTGCAGATATATATATATATATATATATATATATATATATATATATATATATATATATATACAAGCACTACAAAATAATAGTGGGAAGCAACAATTAAGACTGGGAGGGGAACATGCTTTTGGGGAAAACAGATAAAATAGAACGGTAGGAATAAATAAGGAAAATCTACAACTGTTCCCTTCTAACACTGAATACTTGGTCGGCGTGCCACACAATCCCATTTCATGATGTATAAGTGGTCGGCGTTCCACACGATCCCATTTCATAAAATATAAGTGGTCGGTGTGCCACACGATCCCATTTCATATTATATAAGTGGTCGGCGTGCCACACGATCCCATTTTCATAATATATGTAAGTTGTCGGCGTGCCACACGATCCCATTTCATAATATATATAATGGTTTCCCAGAAAGGGAACAAGTATCAATTCAACTATCCCGGCAAGGGAGAATACNGCTATTGGGGATAACAGATAAAATACAACGGTAGGAATAAATAAGGAAAACTACAACTGATCTCTTCTAACATAGAATACGTGGTCGGCATGCCACCCGATCCCAGTTCATGATATATAAGTGGTCGGTGTATCACACGATCCCATTTTATAATATATAAGTGGTCGGCGTGCCACACGATCCCATTTCATAATATATAAGTGGTCGGCATGCCACACGATCCCATTTCATGATATATAAGCAGTGCTTCCAAATGAAATTTACTCTAATAAACACAACAATTAATACGAATTCATAAATAACAAGTGCACAATAATTGTAATTCACTGAGGAAGACAAATAATGACAAGTAATAATTAAGTCACATAAACATATAGTAATTATGGCACAAATTCAAGATACGGCGTAGTACAAATATACCTTGACTCAATAATAACAAGCAACACAACAAAAGAGAAATGTCAACATAAAGAATCACAGTGATAGTGAAAATATCACAATTAAATGTAGTTGAACAAATAGTAAAAAGAAATCACAACAAACGGCAATAAGTGCACGACATCATCCTTCGTGCTTTTACTCTCTTCTTCACCCAAGCAACAATTACAGTTAAGGGACAAGGAAATAAACTGGAAAATATTAATAGGGGTCCAACAAAACTACAAAGCTAACGAGAGTAGAAAAACAATCAAAACATGGCACGGAATGTCCCTTCGTGCATTAATAATCAAAACATGGTACGGAATGTTCGTTCGTGCATTAATAATCAAAACATGGCACGGAATGTTCCTTCGTGCATTAATAATCAAAACATGGAACGGAATGTTCCTTCGTGGATTAATAATCAAAACATGGCACGGAATGTTCCTTCGTGCATTAATAATCAAAACATGGCACGGAATGTCCCTTCGTGCAATAATAATCAAAACATGGCATGGAATGTCCCTTCGTGCAATAATAATCAAAACATGGCACGGAATGTTCCTTCGTGCATTAATATATTCTCAACACAAATTGTGCAAGGCATCAACTTTCGTGCTTTATCAATCTTCCTCACCCAAGCAACAATCACAACTAATGGGGTGAGCGGGGGTAGACAAACAGTAATAGAAGTCCCGGCAAGGGAAACACAAGTAAACAGCTAAATTCCGGCAAAGGAACAACAACAATAACTTTCACATCCCGACAAGGGAGATAATTAATATACGAATACAGCCCGGTAAGGGAATAAGCACAATTCTTTCTCATACTCTTCACATTATGTAAAAATCATCAATTTCACAGGGAAGAATCATGACAAAATTAGAATAAGCACAAATAAGGACTCACGGTCATACTAGACACCAGTGTATAGATACTCGTCACTATGCCTATATACCGTACTCGACAATTAGCAATTAGAAAATAATACTCTAATCATATTCCCTCAAGCCAAAGTTAGATCAAACACTTACTTCGAAGTTCTATGGCCAACTCAATCTTTAAGCACCACTTTTCCTTTCGAATTTGGCTTCAATTCAATCGTATCTATACACAATTGATTTAATAACATCAATAATACTTAACAATCCAATCCAAATGGCTAAATATATTTTTCTAAATATTCTACCCAAAATTCTAAAATTCGACCCCGGGCCCGCGTGGTCAAAACATGAGGTTCGAACCAAATTTCGATCACTCATTCACTCACGAGCCCGAATATATAATTTGCTCTCAAGTTCGACCCCAAAACAAGGTCTAATTCACGAAATCTTTGAAAAACATAACCTTACCCATTTCTCTAATTTTCTACCTATTTTCAAATGTTTAGGCCTAGGAATTCAATTAACATTGATGGAAAATGAAGAAGACGAGTTAAGAAAGACTTACCCAATAAACTTTGATGAAGAAATGCTCCAAAAATCGCCTAGAAGCTGTAGAGAAGAGAGGGTTTGAGAAATGGGGGAGAACTCCCGAAATGGTTATGTTTTTGGGTCTTTAAAATCGCTGGGCAAAATTGCTCTATGCGATCGCGTAGAAGGGATTGGGATCGCATAGAGTCTGGGTTGGTGTTCAATGCGTTCGCGGAAGTTGTGTTGCGATCGCATAGAGTGGGACTGCTGGGCATTGCGATCGCGTATAATGGAATGCGATCGCGTAGAAGGAAAAATGAAGGTTGGGTTTTTAATTCTATGCGATCGCGGGGAATAAGATTGCGATCGCAGTGAAGGACAGGGCAAAGCTATGCGATCGCAGGGGTACTATTGCGATCGTATAGAACAAAATGGGGCAAATTGAGATTTACTCTACGCGATCGCGGAGGCTCTTATGCGATCGCATAGAGCAATGTACCAGATACCAACAATCAGCAAAATACCATATTTTTCTAAGTTCCAAACACTCTGACGCCTACTCGAAACTCACCCGAGCCCTCGGGGCTCCAAACCAAATATGCACACTGACTCAAAAATATCTTACGAACTTAACCGTGTGATCAAATCACCAAAATAGCATCAAAAACACTGAATTGAGCCTTAAATCCAAGAAATCTTTCAAACTTCATAAGCTTTTGAATTTTCCATTTTAAAGCCGAAACACGTCAAACGACATCCGTTTTCAACCAAACTTTACAGGAAGCGCTTAAACAGTATATAAGACCTGTACCGGGCGTCGGAACCAAAATACGAGCCCGATACCATCACTTTCAATCAAATTTTATTTTTATTTTTCTTAAACATTTTCAGAAAATAATTTCAGAGAAAAATTCATTTCTCAGGCCTGGGACCTCAGAATTCGATTCCGGGCATACACTCAAGTCCCATATTTTCCTACGAACCTTCCGAGACCGTCAAATCACGGGTCCGTTTACCAAAAATGTTGACCAGAGTCAAATTTACTCATTTTAATATCAAAACTTAATAAATTTTCACAGAATTTCATATTTAAGCTTCCAGCTACGCGTACGGACTGCGCACGCAAATCGACGAAATTATAAATGAGGTTTTCAAGGCCTCAGAAGCTCAGAATGAATAAGAAAACAAGTGATGACCCTTTGGGTCGTCACAGGCATTTACACATTTTTTGAGAAATAGAAATTGAGGAATAATAATTTTACTATATATTAGAAATACTAAGTGAAGTCAAGATCTCAATACTTTTTTATTATATTTGTTTAAAAAAATATTCTATTGCTCTATTTATGCATTTTTAGTTAGTTAATTTATAACTCAACTTTTTCTGATTTTCTCAAATGGTAATTAAAATAAAAAATGTCTGTAAAATAAATAAACCAATCTCTGTGGGTTCAACATCTTTCTATAATATTATTTGACAGAGTACGAATTAGAATTTTATATACACTATACACTCGTCAATCCTCAATTTTTACCAGTGATAATTGGAATAATTTACTTGATTTATTACTACTAATCTTTGGTTAGAAAATGAGAACACTCAAGGAGTAGAAGCCAATGACCCCAAAAGTTCACCTCTTTTCATTTTTATGTTATGTTTTGTTAATGCGAGATTTTTCTATGATGTTATAATAGAATATATCACGGTAACTTTGAAACCGTTGCAACAACAGCAAATTATCCGGTGTAGACCTTACCCAACCTTTAAGAAGGCAAAGAGAGGCAGTTTCTGGTACATCGTCGGCTCAGGAAAGATAAATGGAGGGGCAACTTTGAAACTGTTGCAATTGATTAATTTATAACTGATACCGGAACTTAAAGCATGATCCTACATAAAAGAGAGTAACAACGTCCACTACCTAGAGTGTTAACAAAATAGAAATATAATAGCTTAAAACTATGTAGAGAAAAAAAAAAAAAAGCACCAAAAAGAGAAACAAGTTTTACCTAAAAATTCTATATATCTAATCCTATTTTGCTTAAGCTTCATCTGCATCATCATTTTCTCTTGACATTTCTTCAAGAGATATCCCTTTAGATTCAGGAACCAAGAAAGTAAACAATGTACCCAAAAGATTAACAAATCCCAACACAATAAGAGAATTCTTCACTCCTATACCAGCAGTGTACCCTTCATCAACCTTACTCTTATCTTCTGGCTGAGCCAAATATAAAAACCCGAAAGCACCAACCATTGCCCCTAATTTTCCTGCTGCAGCCGATATTCCATGACACGTGGAACGTAATCTAGCTGGAAATATCTCAGCAGGCACGACAAATGTGGTTGAGTTAGGTCCAAAGTTTGCGAAAAAGAATGTCAGTGAGTACAGGACAACGAATCCGATACGATTGTTGGGGTGTGTCCAATGGTTATAAGGAATGGCTAAAGCAAACATGAATGCTGTCATCATAGAAAAACCAAGTAATTGAATAGTAAACCTTCCAATTCTATCAATTAAAAAGACTGTGAACCAATATCCTGGCACAGTACTACATAGAGCAATAAGTGTTTGTGCTCTAGCAATTTTGAAAACTTCTTGAATTGCATTCATAGTATTGGCAGGAGGAATCCATCCAATTGCACTAAAGATATCTTTTTGGAATAAATTTTGGCTATAAAATGCAATATCAAGAAGAAACCATGTACTTGTTGTACCAAGTAAATGAAGTCCATGTCGACGAAGAAATTCTTTAGAAAATAATCCAAAATCATTGCCTGATTTTCCTCTAGTTGTAACTGCAATTTTAGGATCTTCCTTTTGTTCTGTTTCAATATCAACTTGCATTACTTTTTCCATATCTGCAGTTGCTTGTTTTACATTCTTGGCTACTAATGCAGTGTAACGAGCAGTTTCTGGTATTTTTGTTCTCCAATAATAAGTGAGAAGTGCAGGAAGTGCTCCAACCATTAATATAATTCTCCAAACATAGTCTGCTTGTGGAACAGTCGAACCAGTTGGATCAGCCTGTAAGAAGTTACACATATGAACCATTAATTCCAACAACGACGACGACCCAGTAAAATCCTACAAAGTGGGGTCTGGGGAGGGTAGTGTGTACGACAGACCTTACCCCTACCCCGATGGGGCAAAGAGGCTGTTTCCGATATACCATCAGCTCAGGAAGAGGAAATAAAATAAGAAGAGACAATATATCAATATCGTCAACAAAAACCATAGAAATAGTACAACATAATAAAAACCATAAAATAGATGGTACGTAATAACAATAACCAGTAAGCATGGACCATTAATTACTTGGATTTTATTATTATAAATTTGTTAAATCATATAGGTCACGGGTTCGAGCTGTGAAATCAGCCACTGATACTTGCATTAGGGTAGGCTGCCTACATCACATCCTTTGGGGTGCGGCCCTTCCTCGGATCCTGCATAAACGCAGAATGTTTTGTACACTGTGCTGCTTTAATAGCTATATGAGGAAAGAAACAAGATCTCTAAAAGGATCAAAGTTGAAAGTGATTTCTACTCAACACTGTTCAAGAAAACTCTGATGCATTATTCAAGTATGTTTTCTGTTGTTAAGAGCTATGTTGCGCGGACTCTCCAAAATACTGCCGCACTCGTGTCGAATTCTCCAAAAATACACTGCTTTTGGACACGTACCCGACGATATTTTCGGAGAGTCCGAACAACATAGGTTAAGAGTATCTGCAGGCCGTTTTAGTCCAACATTTTTTTTGGTTAAATCTTCTGTATATGCTATGTACAGTTCGATGAAAATCGTAAAGTTCCACGATCCTAAAGTCATATAAGCATTTATGTTAGGTTGTTTATATTTTCGGGTTAAATACGATAAAATTCAAACACAACGTACCTTATATGGTGGAGCCTTAAATCGATCCTCGAATATAGCAGATACCAGGATGGCGAAGATTCCTCCGCCCAGAATACCGAATCCTTGCATGGCGAAAACAGCAGCAATAAAAGCACCCAAGTCTTTTTATTAGCATATTCAGACATAATAGTAGCTGAAAGAGGGTAATCGCCACCAATACCAAATCCTAGCCAGAACCTAAAGAAGCAAAGTGTGGCTAATACTGTCTTTGGTTCTTTACCAAAAGAAAGACCAGAACCAATGGAACATAGACTCATGAGCATTAATGTTATGCCATAAACTTTCTTTCTGCCCAATTTGTCACCAAGCCATCCAAAAAAGAGTTGTCCTGCATTACAGAACATATCCAAGATTTAAATTTAATGGGTTCAAAATGTTTCAAATTTAATATTGATTGAAACTTTAGTGAAGGGGAGTCTTGGCGTAACTGGTAAAGTTGCTGCCAGGTGACCCGGAGGCCACGAGTTCAAGCCGTAAAAACAGCCTCTTGCAGAAATGGTGGGTAAGGCTGTGCGCAATACACATTTATGGACCGGTCGTATCCCGGACCCAGCGCATAGCAGGAGCTTAGTGCACCGGGATGTCCTTTTTTAAAATTTAGTGAACTTTCACATGTATATATATTTATGATATGTATACAAAATACTGAGTCCAGTTGAACGTTCTGTTAAAAGATAACGTAGGTGTCCTAAGATGAGCTCAACGAGAATAGAAATCTCGTGTAGAAATCTCGTGTGGAACAGTAGGATAAAAGCTCGTTTAATTCTGATATCCAGTACAAATACAGTAAATGTAAGCTACGTACTCCGGCCTTACCTGTAAGGGTTCCACAAAATGCAACTCCATTTACCGCGGCTGAAACACCAGGAGGTAAAGATCCAGGTTTTGGTGAGCCATCAACATGATAGTACATTCGACCAAGTAATTTAGTGACTAAAGAAATGCAGAAGAGATCATAGGCATCTGTGAAAAATCCCATTCCAGCAATTATAATTGCAGTGAAATGATACCATTGTGTTTTTGCTGCATCTAGTGCATTTAAAACCTTTAGATCTCCTGCCATTTAATACAATTCTTCTTCACTCTTCTCTTCTCCTTTGATCTAGCTGCATTTCAAAATCAAGAACATTCAATAATCAAAACAAATTCACCAAGTAAAAAATCAAGATCATGAAAGATAAAACTATAAAATGGGATCATGTATCTTCCGTTAAAGAATAATATTTCGTCTCTCACATTTTATATGACACTCTTTCGTTTTTCAGTCGGTTCTAAAAAGGAGTGACGAGTTTTGTACATTTGGAAGCTCTTTAACTTTTATTTCTAAATTTAAGGTTAATTACATGTTTTAATATCGTAGAAGGCAATTTAAGCATAAGGAATGTTCAAGAAAATATGCGTCCTCTCTCCCATGCACTAAGATCCCATAATTAATTCTCAGCACCACAAAAAAACAGGATTTCCTATTAAAGCGCCTGAGATAAATCCTAGGCTACCATCGATACATATGGGACATGTTGTAGATTCTAGTTGTTTCATTAGCGTCTTATTTTTTTACTTTTTAAATACTATATATGTTTCAAAAGAATATCACATTTTTGTATTTAATAAGTTATTATTTTCACGGATGAGACTTCTCTCCATTTCCATATCTCTCCATTTCTCCAAGTTCCTATTTGGATGAGAGCCACATGTCATAGTTAAAAATTGAAGCTTGAGATTTAATTACCAAAGTGTGACGACCCAAAGTGTCATTACCGTATTTCTCCCTTTTTTCGCGCTTCCGAGGCCTTGGAAACCTCGCTTTTGGTTACCTCGATTTGCGTGCGCAGTCCGGGCGCGAAGCCGAAAAGTTTTTATGTTAAAATATGTGAATTATGTGAAAAATTTAAAGAATTTTGATGTTAATATTGATATAATTGACTTTGGTCAACATTTCGGGTAAACGGATCCGGACCCGTGATGTGACGGTCCCGGGAGGTCCGTAGAAAAATATGGGACTCGGGCATGTGCCCGGAGTCGAAATCCGAGGTCCAGAACCCGAGTAAAAGAGTTTTTCTGTTAAATTATTTTCTGAAATTATTAAGGAAAAACGGAAATAAAAATTGATTAAAAGACTAAGGTATCGGGCTCGTATTTAGGTTCCGATGCCCGGTACAAGTCTTAAATATGCGTTAAGCACTTTTTATGAAATTTGGTTGAAATCGGATGTCGTTTGACGTGTTTCGGATCTAAATATCTAAAGTTGAAAGTTTATGAACTTGAAATGAAAAATGATGATTTTGAGGTTCGATTCTTTGATTTTGATGTTATTTTAGCGATTTGATCGCTCGAGTAAGTCAGTGGGATGTATTTGAGTTAGTGGGTGTGTTTGGTTGGGAGCCCCGAGCGCTCGGGAGTATTTTCGGGGTGTTCGAAATGGTTTGGAATAGAAATATGTTGCAGAAAATCTGATGTTGGCACTCAGTGAAATCCTTCATCGCGTTCGCAGCATCCCCTTCGCGTTCGCGTAGCTTTGTTCCCTTAGACCTTCACGTTCAAGCTATCGCGATCGCGAAGCTTTGTTGCTTCATTCAACGTGTTCGCGTGGTCCCTCACACGTTCGCGTAGGCCAAGATTTCAGACCCCAAATACTTACTCTACGCGTTCGCGTAGGCCAAGATTTCAGACCCCAAATACTTACTCTACGTGTTCGCGTTACCCTGTCGCGAATGCAGTGTTACCTATTCTTTCTTCTACACGTTCGCGTTTAGCACCACGCAAACGTCATGCCTTGACCTGTTAAGCCTTCGCGAATGCGTCCCTATTCACGCGAACGCGAAGGGTATTTTTGCCCAGTGAAATTTTTAATTCAAAACAGTGTTCATTACGGGACTTAGCCATTATTTCACACGGACTCTTCTCCTTCACTCTCCATAGGCGATTTTCTAGTTTCTCTTTCTCCATAGCTCTTTGGGTAAGTATTCTTAACTTCATTATCTCCTAATTCTTTCATCTAAACATTAATTTTCTAGCCCTAAATCATGAATTCAAGGTAGAAAATGGGGGTTTTGGGTAGAATTAGGGCTTTGGGAATTTTGGGTGATTCAACCCCAATTTGAGGTCGAATCTTGAAATAAATTGCATATTTGAACTCGTGGGGTTATGGGTGATTGGGTTTTGGTCCGAGCCTCGTGCTTGGACCACGTGGGCCCGGTGTCGGATTTTGCTATTTTGGAAGAATGATGGAAATTTCATTTCTAGACTATGGGATTATATTTTTTAGTCTTTATTGATATTGTTGAATTAATTATGCATAGATATCATTGTTTCGGAGTCGGATTGTAAAGGAAAGGCGGTATTGGAGAGTTGATTGCTATTCTTTGGACCGAGGTGAGTGTTTGGTCTAACTTTGGCTCGAGGGAATAAGAGTCGAGTC
This sequence comes from Nicotiana glauca, assembly GCA_026770625.1. NCBI lineage: Eukaryota > Viridiplantae > Streptophyta > Magnoliopsida > Solanales > Solanaceae > Nicotiana > Nicotiana glauca. The sequence goes on from MU723245.1 coordinate 204,204, forward strand.
TTATTTGCTAATTGCTATTTATCGGGTACGGTGTATAGGCATGGTGACGAGTATCTATACACTGGTGTCGAGCATGACCGTGAGTCCTGAAATTTCTAAGTTATCGAATTCTTAATTGTTGTTTATGAGGACTTGGTTGGAAACCTTTAAACACTGAGTCGGTAATTGTTGAGATTGAGTATGGATTTAAATATATTAAGTAGAAATTAAATAAGTTTGGTTATAGCTGGATCTCCCTTGCCGGGATAGTTTATTATATTATCTTGTTCCCTTGCCGGAATTATTTTGTGTACTGTGTTGAAAGAAATGGGATCGTGTGGCACGCCTACCACGTGATATTATGAAATGGGAGCGAGTGGTACGCCTACCACGTGATATTGTGAAATGGGAGTGAGTGGTATGCCTACCACGTGATATTGTGAAATGGGAGCGAGTGGTACGCCTACCACGTGATATTATGAAATGGGAGCGAGTGGTACTCCTACCACGTGATATTATGAAATGGGAGCGAGTGGTACGCCTACCATGTGATATTGTGAAATGGGAGCGCGTGGTACGCCTACCACGTGATATTATGAAATGGGAGCGAGTGGTACGCCTACCACGTAATATTATGAAATGGGATGGAGTGGTATGCCTACCACGTGATATTTTGAGAAATGGGATCGAGTTGCACGCCTGCAACGAGAGGAAATTGAAACAAGTGAAAGTAGTTTGTTTTCCCTTATTCTGTGTTAGAAGAAATCAGATGTAGTTTCCTTGTTATTCTTGATATTCCGTTTTATCCGCTACCCCATAAGCATGTTCCCCTCCCACTTTTAATTGTTTACTTTCCGTTATTATTTTGTTGTACTTGTATATATATCTGCACAGGTTTATCTGGTAGTCTGGTCTAGCCTCGTCACTACTTCGCGGGGTTAGGCCAGGCACTTACCAACACATGGGGTTGGTTGTGCTGATGCTACACTCTATGCATCTTTTTGCACAGATCCAGGTGTTGGTGCAGCATTTGAGTAGCAGTAGCATTCTGGGAGCGAGCTTCCATTCCAGGGACATTCGAGGTAGCCTTGCTGACGTTCGCAAGCCCGGAGTCCTTTCTATTTTATTCGGTTTGTTATCATTTGTACCGAAGCAGACAGTTTATGTTTCATTCAAACCTTGTATTTAGTATTCTCTAGACGTTCGTGAGTATTGTGACACCAGTCTTGGGTAGAGGATTTGTTAAGCTTCCGCTTTATTATTAAATATTTCATTATTTCTGATATTGTCGTGGTTCGTTAAAAGAGGTAATTGATAATTGGCTTGCCTAGCTCCCATTAGTAGGCGTCATCACGACTCCCGATGGTGGGAAATCCGGGTCGTGACACAAAGTAAGGTCTTAACCATGATTAGAATAATAAATATTTACTTTATTTGTTTTCCAAATTTTCTATAATCCCATGAATTTAGCTAAAAATATTTTCTAATTTTTTTTTAAAATCTCTATTTTCCTATTTTATTACGAGCTCATCTCTTCTTTTTTTTTTTTGAACAATTTTTTTTTCTTTGTCTTAAGTTCATAGTCTTTATATTTTGAGTTAATCTTTTCTTGATTCTTTGTTATATTCTCTTTTTCTTTAATTTATTCAGTACTTTTTTTTTTAACAACTGACAAATCAATGAGTGGCTCGCTAGAGTTTTGACATCCTACATATTTTTTAAACTTAAATTATACAGATATTTTTTTATTTTTTAATTTTAATATTATACGTTTATTTAATTTTGTCTTATTATTCTCACTAAGCATTAGATGCCTATTTTCCTCATCTTTGATGGGAATGTAAGAAGAACTGGACAAAAATGAAGAACTCATACCTATTCTAAAAGAAAAAATTGTCAAAATAAACAAACAAACAAAAAAGGAGAAGAAAATCTCGTAATAAAGTAAGAAAATGAGAGATTTTTATTCAAATATATATGGATTAGGTAATATTTTTAGTTAAAATCATGGGATTACAGAAAATTTGGAGAACAAATAAAGTAAATATTAATTATTCTACTCATGGTTAAGATCTTGTTTTGGTAATTAAATCTCAAGCTTCAATTTTTAACTATGACATGTGGCTTTCATCCAAATAGGAACTTGGAGAAATGGAGAGACATGGAAATGGAGAGGAGTCCCATCCCTGCCTTATAGTTAAATGGAGTAGTATTTTTGGCTTGTTATACACTTCTTTAATTTAAGACTGAAAGATCCAAAATTATAAGTATTGTTTATATTCTTACGTGGTGTCTAGTCAAAAATTAACACGAGCAAAATTTAAGAATAACAATATATTTAATGGATAGTGGCATAAAATAAATAATAAAATACCGTTTTCTTTAATCGAAGTAAAAAAAGTTGAAATATGTCTTTATTCTCAAAATGAAGATAAAAAATAAAGAACGTGAATTTCCCTTGCATGCATGCAAATATATGTAAATATTTAGAACTGTTATAAAATAATAAAAGAACAAGAGCAATATTGCAGAGAAAGAGAGAGAGGAAATTCTTATTGAATTTTGGGATGATTTACAATGGGGTAAGACCCTTCTATTTATAGGAGAAAAATGACTTAGTCACAAAGTAAAACTCTCTACAAGATAGACATTCACTCCAAATAGAATTCTATTCTTAACACTCCCCCTTGAATGTCTACTCAATAAGTAATGTGCCTCATTAAAACCTTAACTAAAATAAAACCCAACGGGAAAAAAAAAATCTAGTAAAGGAAAAAGAGTACACATATCTAATAATACGCCTTTTGGTTGCCTTGTTAAAAACCTTACAAGGAAAACCCAGTGGGACAAAACCTTGTAAGGGAAAAAGAGTGCAACGCGCATTAACTCCCCCTGATGAGAGCATCAGTTCACATCCTTAAGCCTTTGCATCCCGATCTTGTACACTAGCTTCTTGAAGGTTGACGTTGGTAGAGATTTTGTGAACAAATCAGTCATATTATCACTTGAACGAATCTGTTGCACATTAATATCACCATTCTTTTGAAGATCATGTGTGAAATAACTTTGGTGAAATATGCTTTGTCCTATCTCCTTTTATGAATCCTCCCTTCAATTGAGCTATGCATGCTGCATTATATTCATACAAAATAGTGGGTAACTTGTCACATTTCACACCACATTTGTCTCGAATAAGATGTATTATAGACCTCAACCACACACACTCTCGA
>MU723245.1:219781-243689 GCA_026770625.1 Nicotiana glauca
ATGCTCTGAATTGTTCATTGGGTTATAGAACCTTAAAGGTTACTGGTTATCATGCAAAGAAGGCCCTAAGTATACTAATTGATACTGGTAGTTCACATAATTTTATAGATCCTGAATCGGTCAAACACTTAAGGTGTACAATCCAGTCTACCAAACCTCAATTAGTAGTTGCTGCTAATGGAAACATGATGGTAGATAAAGTGTGTACAATTACTTGGCTGCTACAAGATGTTGAGTTTTCAGCAGAATTTTTACTGCTACCTTTAGGCTCATGCAGAGTAGTGTTAGGAGTGCAATGGCTACTAATACTTGGGGATATAAAAATGAACTTTAGGAAGTTAACTATGGAGGTCCGGTATAAAGGAAGGAAACACCTTCTCAGAGGTGCTGGCAATGAAGTGAAGGTGCAGGAAGCTGATAAAATAGTCAAACATATAGGGGATCTGTCTCAATTATGTATGATATAAGTGGTTCCTATGGGGGAAACAGAAGAACAATGGAATGCTATTAAGGCTGAGGAGGAACCTGTGGTAGATGATGTTATAACTCAATTGCTAACTGAATATTCTGAATTATTTGAAGAACCTACTGGATTACCTCCTTCTAGGGGTGTCTTTGATCACAGGATTGTACTACAAAATGGCACTGAACCTATGAACAAAAGGCCTTATAGGTATCCGTCAATCAAGAAGGATATTATTGAGAGTCTTGTACAATAGATGTTAGATCAAGGTATCATTCAACCTAGTTGCAGTCCTTTTGCATCATCAGTGGTACTAGTAGGTAAAAAGGATGGATCATGGAGGTTGTGTGTTGATTATAGAGATCTGAATAAGCATATTGTGAAGAATAAGTTTCATATTCCTATTTTAGAAGATTTGCTAGATGAACTTGGGGGATCTAAGGTCTTCTCTAAAATAGATTTAAGGTCTGGAAATCACCAGCTCAGAATGGCCAAGGAAGATGTGCGTAAGACTGCCTTTATAACTCATTCTGGTCATTTCGAATATTTGGTAATGCCATTTGGCCTATCAAATGCTCCTGCAACTTTTCAAGGATTGATGAATTCTGTTTTTTAGAAGTTTCTTAGGAAACATGTACTGGTTTTCTTTGATGATATTCTCATATACAGCAGCACCTTAGAGAATCACTTAACTCATTTGAAATCTATTTTTTTTAGATGAGTAAACACCAGCTATTTGCAAAGAGGAGCAAATATTTCTTTGAGGTTCAGAAGATTGAGTATTTAGGACACTTCATCTCAGCTGAAGGAGTGTCTACTGATCCTTAAAAGAGAGCATCAATCCAAAACTGGCCCACACCAATAACCCTCAAACAACTCAGGGGATTTCTAGGCCTAGCTGGTTATTAAAGAAGATTTATTAAGGGCTTTGGGATGATTTGAAAACCTATGACTGACTTAACTAAGAAAGATGGGTTCAAATGGTCAACTTCAACATATGCAGCTTTTGCAGCTTTGAAAGAAGCACTCACTCAAGCTCCTGTTCTAGCTTTGCCAGATGCTACCAAGACCTTCATTATAGAAACTGATGCCAATGGTCATGGTATTGGAGCAGTACTTATGCAGGAAGGACATCCCATAGCCTTTATTAGCAAAGCTCTATCACCCAAGCATGCAGCTTTATCTGTATATGATAGAGAACTATTGGCAATGGTACATGCAGTGACTAAATGGTCACAGTATCTGTTGGGGCAGAAGTTCATCATTAGAACTGATCAAAAGGCCTTGAAGTATCTTATGGAATAGACATTACACACAAATTCCCAACTATTGTGGCTAACCAAGTTAATGCCATTTGACCACTCAATTGAGTACAAGAAAGGTATGGAAAACAAAGTAGCTGATGCCCTTTCTAGGGTAACTGGAGCTGAAATATTGACATTACTAGTTTCATCTGGTGATACTGATCTCTTCCAAGCTATAGTTGATAGATGGAATTCTGATCAAGAACTAAAGAAACTCATTGTAGAGTTAGAAGTTGATCCTCTCGCTCACAAACAATTCACATGGTCCCAAGGCCAACTAAGAAGGAAAGGCAGATTGGTGATAGGTAAGGAACCACAATTGAGGAGAACAATCATGACTCTATGGCATGCAGCTCCTAAAGGGGGTCATTCAGGTGTTGAAGCTACCTTAGAGATTACTTACATTGTTTTACCGGAAAAACATGAGGAAGGGGGTGAAGGATTTTGTCCAGAAATGTGATATTTGCCAGAAGAGCAAGTCTAATTTGGCTGCTTATCCAGGGTTGTTACAACCCTTACCTATTCCAAATGTGGTATGGTCTCAAATTAGTATGGATTTCATTGATGGTCTACCCAAATCAAAAGGTTATGAGGTGATATTAGTAGTGTTGGACAGACTTAGTAAGTATGGTCACTTCATTCCATTGAAGAATCCTTATATTACTAAATTTGTAGCTCAAGTGTTCTTAGACACTGTGGTGAGATTGCATGTCGTCCTGACACTATTACCAGTGATCTAGATATTGTATTCCTTAGCCAATTCTGGCAAGAGCTATTCACATTGGAAGGAGTCCAATTGAATACTTATTCTGGATATCACCCTCAATCTGATGGTCAGACTGAGGTATTGAATAGAAGTTTGGAGACCTACTTAAGATGTTACTGTAATTATGATGCTGCTAACCGGTACTCTTGCTTGCTTATGGCTGAGTACTGGTATAACACCTTATTTTATTCAGCCATACAGACCACCCCTTATGAATATTTGTATGGTCGACCATCTCCCTTACATTTACCCTACTTTCCAGGGGAGTCAGCCTCAGCCGAGGTGGATAACACTTTGATCAACACGGAGCTGAAGCTTCAGCTGCTGAAGCACCATCTCATGAGAGTTCAACACAGAATGAAACAACATGCATATGCTCATAGGAGTGTTAGACAATTTGAGGTTGGTGATTGAGTCTACCTTAAAGTTCAACCACACAAACAAGTCACTATATCTAATCATACTTCTCATAAGTTAGCCTCCAAATACTATGGGCCTTTCAAAATTCTAAAAAGGGTGGGTTCAGTTGCCTATACATTACTACTACCTGCTGGAGTTCAAATCCATCCCACAGTACATGTGTCACTGGTGAAAAAATGTTATGAAACCCCATCATAGATTGCTTATCCACCTACTCTTGACTTGGCAAGTCCATATTGTCCTGATCCTGAAGTTATCTTACAAAGAAGAATGGTGAAGAAGGGAAACAAGGCGGTTGCACAAGTTTTGGTTAAATGGCAGGTACTTCCTAATGAAGCTGCTACTTAGGAGTTTGCTACTATCTTGACCGCAAGATTTCCTACTTTTGATCCTTGTGGTCAGGGATCTTCGATTGGGGGGAGTACTGATACATGATTTTAGTAGGCTCATCTCAACTATAGCAGAATTGAGAAGCAAAAGTAAAGTCATTAGTTAGTAGTCCAATATAGGGATTGTAAACACCATTATAGACTATGAAATACAATAACACAATTTCCTCTTAAATATCTCTATTCTTTTCTTTTTCTTTCTTCTCTTCTTCTGAAATTCTAACATTTTCTACTGCTTCCTTGATTTACTCCTGGAGTAGTGTTACGATCCTCGAATTCTCCTTGAATTCCTGCAATCGTATAACAATCTTCTAGAGGATGACAATTATGAGTTAAGTTATCCCTCCACAATAATGGTGGCAATGGTTAAAAGAAATAATTAATCATCTATATTATCCATTAAAAATAGGTTGGATAATGAACTTTTTAAAAGTTGGTCAAATATGGATAAGAACCATATTATCCATTTAGAAAAGAGAAATTTTCACAAACCACTATTGTTTAGTGGTTATTAGCTAGTTGTATCTACCATTTACCATATTACTTCCTATAGCTGTGTTTTCAGGTTTTTTAGAGTGTATTTGGTGTATTTAAGCTACTGTATTCATGAATATAGTAGCATTTCTCGGTGTGAAACAGGGGATTACAGCTAGACAGATTATTGTACTCGACTATTCATAATATGTATTTGTGAATACAGTAACGTAAATAGCGTAAATTGTGGTCTACTCAGCTGTTTTAAACAAAAAGTGAATCAATTAATACAAATAGACTCCTAATATAATTACTCAACAAACTCATAAATACATCTGAATACATAAATTATACAAAAAAACATATGAATACATTGATGGAATATAGCGAGATAATTAATAAAATAAAATACATGGAATATAGCGAGACATATTGAAATACAATAAAAAATATAGACCGTCACCGACGCCGACACCAAATTGATAAGATAATGTTTTACAGTTTTACAATTCAAGGAATTGGCATCTCTGGGACTGAAATCCTAGATAGGAAAAAGGAAATTTGATTGTATTCAGAGAGTTGAATTTGGAATAGCGCCGGTGAAAATTCCTCCGCCAATCTCCGTCGCCAGCTCTGACGAGCATATATTATAAGTAAGACATGAGATCCGAAGCTGGTATCGGCAATGAGAAATTATGCTCGGCGTTGATAAATTATAGGTAGGCCATAATCCAAAGGGCTAGCCAAATATCTTCTGTGAATCTGGTATCCGAAGTAGGCCATGAGATCTGATTCGTTAAAACAAGAGAAATTTTCATGGAGAAATACTGGAGTTGAGAGAGAGAGAGAGGGTGGAGAAAAATCTGAAAGAATGAGAGAGAAAAATAATAAAAAGCGTATTTTATGGCTTAAGGGTAGGAGGTGACTATAAATAGATATTTGGCTATAAAAATCAAAAGGTAGCTGTGGAACATAACTTTTTAAAAGGATATTTATTTAAAATAAATAAGGTACCTTTGCTATTGGAGGTAAAAATTCCTTTAGAAAATGGATAACCAATGGGTCTAACTTATTGTGACGACCCGGCCGGTCATCTTAAGAATTAACGCTTCGATCCCCTATTAACTGCCTCCCCTAAGTTCATTTCTGCTATTTTGGTTTGCCGGGACGTTCGGTGTTGGGTTTCGGAGAGTTTTGGGACACTTAGTCCCTAAATGAGAGCTTAAGTGTTGAAAAGTGGTCTGTAGTCGGAATAGTGTAAAGACGACCTCGGAATGAAAATCTGATGGTTCTGTTAGCTCTATTAGGTGATTTTGGGGTTGGGAGCGTGTTCGGAATGTATTTTGGAAGTTCGTAGCTCATTTAGGCTTGAAATGCCGAAGTTTGAATTTTTGAAGTTTCCGGTCCGATAGTGAGATTTTGGTCCGAGGGTCGGAATGGAATTTCGAAAGTTGCACTAGCTCCGTCATGTCATTTGAGATGTGTGTGCAAAATTCCAAGTAATTCGGACGTGTTTTGGTTAGGTTTTGATCGAAAGCGTGTTTTGATGAAATTTGATGTTCTTAGGCTAAAATCCTAGTTTAATTCGAGTTTCCGGCATTGTTTTAGGTGGTTTAAGGATTGGTGCAAGTTTTAATGATGTTATTGGACGTGTCCATAGGTTTGGTTGAGGTACCGGGGGCCTCGGGTGTGTTTCGGATGCTCAACGGGGCATTTTTTGTGTTAAAAAGTATTGCAGCAGCTGAAGAAAATAGGCTTCTGGTATTTTCGCTTCTGCGGCTTGGGAACCGCAGAAGCGGCTGGATCATCGCAAAAGCGAGTTTGGGCACATCCTTCAGGAACCACAGAAGCGGTAGGAATTCTGCAGAAGCGGATCCGCTTCTGCGAGATGAGAACCGCAGAAGCGGAATTTTGGATTTTAAAGGAAGTCCCAGAAGCGACATTTTTCCGCAAAAGCGAGACCGCTGAAGCGTTCCCTTGAACGCAGAAGCGAAAATCTCTGGGGTAAAATATCAGATTCGAGGGTTAGTTTCAAAAGTTGGAAAAATCAATTTGGAGCTCGGGAGAGGGCGATTCTAAGTGGGTTTTGAAGAGAAGATCATTGGGTAACATTTTCTTAATCCTTTTTAGTCATATTCCATCAAAATATAGTTAAATTCATCTTTTAAATTCGAATTGAGGATCAAAATTGGGGAAAATTTAGAAGTAACTTCTTAGACCAAACTATTGAGTTTTGAGTGGGTGTTTGACCTCCTATTTGGGAGATTTTTATATGGTTAGACTCGTGAGAGTACGAGGGTTCCGAAAATGTAAAAATTATCCGATTCCAAGATGTTGGCCTGAGGGGCCTTTTAGTCATTTTACCTATTTTCGTGCCTTAGCTTTGAATTAAATAGTACAATCAGTTGCTTGTGATGTTATTTACGATATGTAATTGAGTTGAATAGATTTGGGCCATTTGAAGTCGGATACTCGTGGCAAAGGCATGGTTTCTTGTTGATTTTGTGCCGGTTTGATGTAAGTGACTTATCTAACCTTATGTAGGGGACCTTTCGCCTTAGGGTATGATATGTGGTAATTGAGTGCCTTGTATGTGAGGTGACGAGCGCATAATTGAGCTAATTGTTGAAAATTTTGGGTTTTACTTAAGATATTGAGACTGAGTTTCCTTCATATTTGCCTTGTTTTTTCTTGTAGTTATAACCTGTGTTAGATTAGAAAAACATGTTTAGTTGATTTAACCTGCCTAATTATTTAAGTTGTCTTGATTGTACTACGTGAAGCATGCTAGGCTAGTACTACCTGATGTTTGTCTTTTGTACTTCATTTCTGAATATCTTCTGGTTGTGGTTGCGCATTTACATTGGGACTACGGATGTGGGATTCCGGTAGCTCCCCCCCCTTGTTTGTTTACTTTGGGACTGCAGGTTCGATTCCCGATAGACCCCCCTGCACATTTACTTTGGGACTACGGATTAGATTCCCGATAGATCCCCCTGCACATTGATAGTTGGACTACGGGATGGTATCTCGGGAGATCCTTCGGATATACACATATGATGGACTAGGGACAGTATCCCGGGAGATCCACTGGACAGTTGAGAAAAGGGCTATAGGACGGTATCCTGGGAGATCCTCGTTGTTACCATTGGTATTGAGCTGTACTTATTTTGTGGTTGCTCCGTTCTTTGTGTATTTGATATTGCCTTGTTTAGCTTGTTTTATTCCACTGCTGCACTCATTATTACTATTAGTTTTCATATTGTTAATTCATATTATGTTGTTTGAACTCAGTAGGGCCCTGACCTTCCTCGTCACTACCCAACCGAGGTTAGGCTTGGCACTTACTGAGTACCGCTGTGGTGTACTCAGGCCCCTTCTGCGCATGTTTTTCATGTGCAGATCTAGGTACCTCCACTCAGGCGTACTATCCTCGAGGCGGAGAGATCTAGCGGGGACTTCGAGGTATATCTGCCGCGTCCGCAGACCATGAGTCTTTATTCTGTTCCAGCTTTAGTAGTTAATCTATCCTTTTCTTTCAGTTGTTTAGACATTCTGGAGTTAGAGCAGTATATTACATTTCTATTAGCCTGTGGTTCCCGTGAGTTTCCGGTTTTGGGATGAGATTGTAGACTTCCGCGTTTTATTTTTGAGTTGTGTATGCCAAGTGGCACTTATATACCGTCTTCTTCTAGTTTTGCTTAATTTAATTAAATGTTTCCGCAAGTTATATAGATTTTTCTGCATTGTTAGGCTTACCTAGTTTTAGGAACTAGGTGCCATCACGACATGTTCATGGAGGGTAAACTGGGGTCGTGACACTTTTACATTTGTAAAGCCTCAAATTGGGGGTTATTCAAGTTAGGGAGACTAAGAATTCTCCCAAAAGTGATAATATACAAGAAGTCATGGATAATATGGGTAACCCATATTATCCGTCGATTACAGTTTTTTATCCGTATTAAATATGGGTAGGTTTGGATCGAATAATTGATCCATTTTTTATTACCATATCTGAGTCGAACCACCCGTTTCCACTCCTACTCCACAATAATGTTTATCTTCAATGGAATCGTTATAAGTGCTTTTATATAGTCTGCATTTGCTATTTGGATCAACAAAGTAGTAGGTTGATTTCTCTTCAGCTGGCTTGTTAAATAATTCTTTGTAAACACCTATTGTCTCCTCCGATAATGTTTCAGAATTCCACGGTTGATCATCCGTAACTTTTACACAATCTAAGTATAAAAGTATATTTTCTTCTCAATGTTGTAATGAGACATTTGATTATTTTTGTATTTTAACCTCTTATAGCAAGTAAACTGCCTAATTCTTGCAGGTTATTAATATTATTTTTTTAGACGGTTATGTAACGACCCGATTGATCTTTTTGAGCATGTGCACTTCGCTCGGTAGTTTGAGGCCATGAATAGTTCCATATGATATAATAGGACTTTTGTGCGAAATTTGAGTTTATTCCGAGTTGAGTTGATATGTTTCGGTGCGAGTTTTTGGAAGTAAAAAATTCATTAAGTTTGAATTGCAGTGTGTTTTGTTGTTTTGATGTTGTTATTGTGATTTGAGGCCTCGGGTAGGTCCGCATTATGTTATGAGATTTGTTGGTATGTTCGCACAGAGTTCCGAGGAGTCGGGTGAGTTTCGGATAAGTTTGGAATGTGTTGCGCTCATTTTTCTTATGTTTCGACATCGTTTCTTCAAGCATAAATGGTACCATATTAAACAAATAAACTTTGATTTCTGTTTTGATTGAAGCTATCCGTGTCGTAATTACGGAGCCATAGCAAAAAAGAATCGTCGAATTTGGATATCGTATGAGGATTTTATGGTCATTTTACTAAAATTGGGTTATCAAATTTATCAGATTAATTATAAAATTGCCACTGACTTTGTATTTAAAAATATGCACTATTTTTATTGAAACCAACATATCTCCTTCATTATAAGGTCTAATGGAGTAATTCAAAAGCCTAAATTAGCTGAAAGTTAAAAGGATATTTATTCAAAGCAAGTTTCAGAAGCGTTTGGCACACGAGACGAGGTAGAACAGCTGAGCAAACATATTTAATATCAAGGGTTTTTCATTTGATCATATTTTGAGTTGGAGAGCTCGAATTTAGATAATTTTTGGAGGCGATTTTCACCATATGGATTGGGGTAGGTGTTCTATACTCGATTTTGGTTATATTTCATGAATCCATCTTCATTTTTGGTATTTAATTGATGATTTCAAAGTAAAATTTGGGGGTTTTGTCTAAATTTTATAAAGTGAATTTTGAGTTTTGAACATTGATTCGGAGTCAGGTTTGAGTAAAACTAGTATGGTTGGACTCGTAACTGAATAGGTTATCGGATTTTATGTGTTTTGTCGGGTTTCGAGGCGTGGACCCGAGTTTGACTTTTTGGTCGATTTTGGGATTTTGATTAAAGATTGGATCTTTATCGATTGTGTTTGTTTCCTTTGTCATTATTTGATGTATTTGAGCTACTTTTAACTAGTTTTGAGTCGTTCGAAGGTCGGTACGTGCGGGCTGGCATTTTTTGTTATCGTTTGGCTTGCTGGGTATTAGATTTGGCTTGTTCGAGGTAGGTAACACTTCTAAACTTGGTGGTAAGTGTATAAACCACGAATTACGTGCAATGTGATTGTTATTGAGGTGATGACATACACATGCTAGGTGACGGGCGTGTGGGCATGCACCGTATGAATTGTGACTCCTTTATTTCTGTGGTACTGTGTAGTTACCTGATCTTACATGTAATCATGAAATTTCTACGTACTTGAGCTATTGTGTTGTGATCCATGTTAGAAACCATGTCGAGGCTGCATGCTTATCCTGTTGGGACCTACTGAGGTCATTTCTGTTGTTGAGTTATCTTTTTTCATTCTTTTATATACTCAGTCATACGCATTCATAGGCATATCATATCTCAGTCTCTGTTACCATTTATTGGTATATCATATCATCATTTTGGGCTAGTTTCATGGCATTGTGAGTCCGAGAGACTGGAGAGATTGATGAATGAGTGAGGCCGCGAGTCTGAGTGTGAGTGATATTATGGGATCGAATTATATGCCGCAACATGTTATATTGATTACATATATGGGATCGGGCTACATGCTGCAACAGTTACCTGATTTATGATAGTTCTTGGGCTGAATGAGCCTCTCCGAAGTTTGCACACACCCCCAGTGAGCGCGGTTGATTATTTTGAAGGATGGATCTTTCCTGGACATGAATCTTTTTCGAAGTATTTATATACTTAGGGATGGATCTTCCCCATGGGCTGGATTTTGGCCCTACTCATATGGAGTGACTGATGGTCAGTTGATGTATATATTCTGGGATGGATCTTCCCTGGACCAGATTGGCCATATATAGTACTAAGTGATTGAGCATGATAAGTGGAGAGTGTGAGATAGAGTACCCTGGAGAGTGTGAGTACATGAGTTCATCTCTGAGTTACATTGCATTGACATGCACACATGGCATACAAGCATAGAGATGTATTTTCCTTATGTTGTACGGTATCACATCATTCATGACTTCTCACACATATTGACATATGAGCATAAAGAGGTATTTTACACTTGCTATTTGGAAAGAAAATGAAACATCTTATTTATTGTTGAAAGGATTTTTAGGAAAAATTACAGTTTTCAAACTTACTCGTATTTTCGACGATTTCGGTAAAAGATTTGGGTTTTCACTGATATACTTGAAAAGCAGAACTATTTTTTTGGGAAACTATGAAAAAACTGAGCATTTTATCTCTAAGTTACTTCTTTATTACTTGTTTTACGTTGTTATGAATTGTTGTTGGCTATTGGTGTTGGATCTGACCTTTGTTCTAGCTCGTCACTACTTTCAACTAAGGTTAGGTTTGTTACTTATTGAGTATATAAGATCGATTGTACTCAAACTACATTTCTGCACCTTCCGTGTAGATGTTGGTTGTTGATGTGGCTGTGATCGACCAGAGTTGGAAATTGAAGACGTACCTGCATTCCGGTTGTAACTGCCTCTTGTTCATGGTAGCCTTAGAATATAAAAATCTATTTATGTTCTTTTCGAACAGATTATGTATTTATTTTATACCATCTTTGTAAATTCTAATCTTATAAGCTCATGATTTGTACTACCAGTCTTTGAGACATGTATAGGATTTAAATTTTGTTTTTTACTTAATTGTCTTTATTAAATTTCATTGGAATTGGATAGTTGTTAATTGGCCTACTTAGCAGGTTGGTTAGGTGTCATCACGACTAATTGGATTTTGGGTCCTAACAGGTTACTTACATGTAAGCGACCTGATAATGTAGAAATTCTAAAACAAAATTTAAACTCAGAATGGAAACACAAAGAAGAGGGGAAAGAAAACCTAAAAATGCCCAAAATCTTGACTAGCTTTATTTATTTGCTGAACTATTTGTTAATGTGTGAAACAAGATTGAATTGAATCAATTTGTATCTAAGGCTTGTGTTGGAATGAACGAAGAAAGAGTTATCTTCTTATTGTCTCAGAAAATAAAAAATGAATCCTTCTCCTGTTTCTAGAACCCTCTACTGCTTATATACATGACCCGAAAATTACTATTTGGGCTCAAGCCTAATCCAGACTACATACATAAATAAATGTATAATATAGACAGAATATTAAGTTGGGCCTTATTCAATTTAGGCCTGACGTGTAGTAACTCCAACACCCCCCCCCTCAAGTTGGAGGGTGGAACAACCCCCAACTTGGGAAGAAGTGCATGATGAGCAAACCCAGTAAGTGGCTTGGTGAAGATGTCAGCCAGTTGTTCGAATGTTGAGACATGGTGGAGAGAGATAGGACCATCAATAAGCTTGGTTCGGATGAAGTGACAATCCACCTCAATGTGTTTGGTGCGCTAGTGGAAAACATGGTTCCTAGCGATATGAATGGCAGCTTGGTTGTCACAGTAGAACGGAATAGGAGCAGTAACAGGGAAACCAAGATCTGATAAAAGCCTCACTACCCAGGCAAGTTCGCAACCACTTTGGAGATAGCCCGATACTCAGCCCCAGTCAAAGAGAGAGAAACAATAGGTTGCTTTCTAGCTTTCCACCCGATAAGGCAATCACCCAGAAAGATGCAAAATCCAGTGACAGACCGCCTAGTGTCAGGGCAAGCGGCCCAATCACTATCACAATAGGCAACCACAGAAGTAGAAGGTGAGTTGTTGAAGAAAACACCAACATTAGAAGTGCCTTTGAGGTAGCGGAGAAGGTGAAGAGCAGCTTGCATATGAGGAGCACGAGGGGCCTGGATAAATTGACTTAAATGCTTCACAGCAAAACACAAATCAGGTCGAGTATGTGTAAAAAAGTTTAACTTCCTACTAAGCTACGATAAGACTCAGGTGATGGAAGAAGATCCTAAGAATCAGCTGTTAGTTTGACATTCAAATCAAGGGGAGAAGTAACAGAAGACACATCTGAACAGTTATGAACCTTCAGAAGATCCCTAATAAACTTCTTCTAATGAAGCAACAACCCAAAACTGGAATAGGCCACCTCAATACCTAAAAAATAATTCAGAACACCCAAGTCTTTGATTTTGAGCTGATCATTCAAGAAGCACTTGAGAGCTGAAATCTCATCCAAATCATTACCAGTAAGAATTATATCATCAACGTACACTGCAAGCAATACAATGGAAGAAGCAGATTTTTTTGAATAAAAGGGAGTAATCATTCAGAGAGTGAGAATATCGTCTGGAGAAAAGGGCACGAGACAACTTGGCATACCATTGCCTAGAAGCATGTCTCAAGCCATAAAGTGATTTTTGAAGCCTGCAGACCAAAGGGGAGGAAGTACCAGAAAAGGAGGAAGCACATAAACCAGGAGAAAGTTTCATATAAACCTCCTCATCTAAATCACCATGTAAAAAAACATTATTTACATCCAATTGAAAAAGAGACCAGTGATGTTTCACAGCTACAGCAACTAAACATTTAACAATAGAGAATTTAACCATAGGAGAAAATGTTTCATTAAAATTAACCCCTTCAAGTTGTGTATACCCTCTAACAACTAATCTAGCTTTATATCTTTCAACTGAACCATCAGCCTTATATTAATCTTGTACACCCACTAACAGCCAATAGGCTTCTTGACTTCAGGCAACTCAACAATCGACCAAGTATTGTTGGCCTCAAGTGCCTCAAATTCCTTCTGCATGGCCTCTTGCCAAGTTGGAATGGAGGCAACCTATTGGTAGGAGTACGATTCAGTAACAGCAGTGCTATCTAAAGAATGAGAGGTAGAATAAGAAGCACTAGAGCCACAGAGGGACTAGGGAAGTGTACAGATGTACTGCTGAAGTTGATTGGGAGTATTATGGGGCCTGGAAGATCTTCTTGGATCAAGGGGACAAGCTGAAATAGAAGGAATAGGTGAAGAGGTACTAGGGTCAGGAGAAGAAGGAGAAATACGCATAAAAGAAGAAGAAGATGGAGGAAAGGAAGGAACAGGATCGGGTTCAGGAAAAAAAGGAGGACTGGGGAAAAGAGAGAGAAGGAGAAGCTGAAGCAGAAATAGAAATAGCAAAAATAAAGATATCTTCATGGAACACAATATCTCTGGAAATCATAGTTAATTTGGTAACCAAATTGTAAACCTTGCAAGCTTTCTTTGCTAGTGGATAGCCAAGGAAAACACAAGGATCAGCTCTTGGCTGAAGTTTGTCCCTATGGCACTTGGGGACTGTGGAATAACAAAGATAATCAAAGGTTCTGAGATGTGAGAAGGAAGGAGGTTTACCATACAACAACTCAAAAGCGGATTTATCATTGAGCAATTTGGAGGGAAACCTGTTTATAAGATATGTGGTAGTTAAAACATAATCACCCCAAAATCTAATTGGTAACTTGGACTGAAACAATAAAGCTTGAGAAGTTTCCAACAAATACCTATGCTTTCTCTCCACCACACCATTCTGTTATGGTGTGTGAGGGCATGAAGTCTGATAAATAATACCATTATCAAGAAAGAATTGACTGGCAGAATTACTGGACCCTAATTCAAAAGCATTATCTTTCCTTACTGACAGAATTGTTATATGAAATTGTGTTTGTACCATGGCCGTAAAAGCTTTCAATAAAGGAAAAGAATTGCTCTTAGATCCCATGAGATGAGTCCAAGTAGCTCTTGTAAAATCATCAACAATGGTGAGGAAATATTTGCAACCATTATAAGTAGGGCTGCTATAGTGTCCCTAGGTGTTCACATGGACAAGTTGGAAGGGAGAAAATATTTTAATGCAACTATCTAGAAAAGGAAACCTAGGTTGTCTAGCTAAAGGACAAATAGAACAAACAAAAGGTTATTTATTAGAGAATTGCACGGAAAAACAGAAATGTCTTTCATTCTACTAAAAGGCATATGCCCTAATCGATTGTGCCATAAAATCTCTATTTTATTGACATCAGATTGGTATGTACAATGGGATGCAGGAAACAATGGAGAATGGTATTTACAACTGGAAACAGAATCAGAATCACAAGTGGAAGTAAGTGCATTAGAGACAGTAGAAGAACCATCTACCAGAAGCTTGTAAAGACCATGCTCCACTTTACCAACTTCCACTGGCCTCTTCAGTGAAGGGCCCTGAAGAAGACAAGAAAACTTGTTGAATAGAAGATCACAATCCAAAAATGAGATAAGTTTATAGACAGAAATAAGATTATAGTGAAAGATGGGAACATAGAGAACATGATGCAAGGTGAAAGATAAGAAGTGCAGGGAGCCAGTACAAGTGACTTTGACCTTGTAGCCATTAGGAAAGGTAACTAGATAAGAAATAACAAGAGGCTTAATGTCAAAAAGAAGGTCTCTATTAGAAGTCATGTGATATGTGGCTCCAGAATCTATAATCCAAATGCAGTCGTTAACTCTAGTTAGCATGCATGCACCATAACTAACACCTACACAAGCAGGGGAAGGAACCATACTAGCAAAATTGGCAGAACCCATAATACTGTGTTGAGTAGGTGAATCAGAAACATAATTCTGCTACAGCAAGTGTAGCAATTGAGTGTATTGTTCTTTGGTTAGCCCAGGGACCAATGAACCAGAGTCAAGAGGACACTCAGATGGAAGATTAGTTGAATCAGAATTTACACCAAGGTTTTGAACTTCATTATTCCCAGCAATTCTCTTCCCTTTGGTGAACTTAAAATTGGGTGAAAAACCATGAAGTTTATAGCACTTCGCAATGAGATGCCCGGGTTTTTTGCAATACTTGCACACCAAATTGGACTTTGTCTGATCAAAATTAACTCTTTGAATATACTGTTTTGGAGGAATAGGAAGTTGATTGAATGTTGGATGTTTGTTAACAGAATTATGAAAGTTGACATTGAAGGAGGCTGATTCATTGTTGAACTGAGGACTAGGACTGACTTGTCTTTATTTTTCATCTTGGAGAAGAATATTGTAAGCATTATCTAGAGAAAGTAGAGGCTGCATTATGAGCAAATTACTTCGGACACTAACATAAGTGTCGTTCAACCCCATGAGAAACTGATAAAGTTTGTTCTCCTCTTCCTCCTCAGACCTAACCCCACAATTATATCTGTTGGCATACTTAGAGCACAAGAAGGCCAACTCGTCCCAAAGTTTCTTCAGCTTATTGAAATATGAAGCAATGTCTAATGAACCTTGATTAGTAAAAGCCAATTCCTTTTTTAATTCAAACACTTTGGTCCCGTCAACCGATCCATACCTCTTATTAAGCTGGTTCCAAATACTCTAAGTAGTTTCTGAGTATTGGACGCTCTCAGCAATGTCAGGGGATAAGGAACTAGTTATCCACGAAATGACCATGTTATTACACCTATCCCACAATTTAATTTGAGGAGAGTCATCAGCAGGTCTAGGGCATGACCCATCTATAAACGCAATTTTGTTTCTGGTTGATAAAGAGACGATCATACTCCTTCGCCAACCCCCAAAACCAGTCCCAGAAAAAGGGTTAGAAACAAGAGAGATCCCAGGGACATCAGAAGATGAAAGATGAAGAGGACTTGAGGGATCTGAGACATAAGTGCTAGAGCTACTTGTCACGACCCGGATTTCCCCACCCTCGGGGTCGTGATGGCGCCTACTCATGGAAGCTAGGCCAGCCAAGAACCTTTTAAATCATCAATCCTTTTTGTTTTATACTTGTTAAGCAATTAAATTAATAATGGATAAGCAGTTATATAACAACGAAAATTAAATTTTTAATGGAAGTCTGAACTAAATATAGAAACAGCATCTAGAAAACCAATACAAATCTCTACCTAGCACGTACTGTCACAACAATACACGGACTGTCTAAGATTATTACAAATAAGAGTTTTAAATAAAGGACATAGTCTATCTCGAATGAAATGTCAACAGAAGATGAAACTAATAGAAGAGACGACGAGCCTGCGGATGCCAGCAAGGCTACCTCAGAGTCTCGTGGACTGAAGGCTAGCTCCCGAACTACTGCTCATGTCCGGTACCTGGATCTGTGCAAAAGAGCACAGAGTGTAGTATCAGCACAACCGACCCCATGTGCTGGTAAGTGCCTAGCCTAAACCCGACGAAGTAGTGACGAGGCTAGACATGACTACCACATAAACCTTTGCAGTTATATATTGCTACAGCGGGAAAATAACAAGAATGACCATTTTAAATGGGAGGGGAACATGCTCCGGAATAACAGATAATACAGAAATTCAAAAGAATAATAAGGAACATCAATAAATTAACTCTAACACGGATAAAGGAAATAAAAGTAGATTTCACTGTCAGTACACATCTCGTTGCAGGCATGCAATCCGATCCCATTTCTCAATGTTTCCATGGTAGGCGTACCACCAGCTCCCATTTCATCAATTCTCGTGGTAGCGTACCATCCGATCCCGTTCATTAAATCTCGTGGTAGGCGTACCACTTGCTCCCATTTTATTACATCAACAGTTCTTCCAAAAGAAATTTACTCTAACAAACGCAATAATTAATACGAATTCATAAGACAACAAGTACACAATAATTATGATTCACTGAGAAAAATAAATAATGACAAGTAGCAATTAATTATGGTCCTTAAGGAGCAATTAGGCGATTTAGTATTAATATGTCGAATGTCAAGTAGCAATTAAGTCACATAAATATATAGCAATTATGGCATAAATTCAAGGCATAATGTTGTGCAAGGATACCTTGATTCAATAATAACAGGTAACACAATAAAGGAAAATGTCAACATAAAGAATCACAGTAATAGTGGAATAGGACAATTAATGCACTTGAACCGATAATAATAAGAAATCATAACAAACAGCAATAAGTGCACGGCATCACCCTTCGTGCTTTTATCTCATCCTCACCAAGAAATGATATAATAAAATGTGCACGACATCACTCTTCGTGCTTTTACTCTCTTTCCTTACATATAATCAATAGAATCGACACTGAATGGTACATCGTGCGGCACGGCATCACCCTTCGTGCTTTTACTCTCTTTCCTCACAATAAGCAAACAATGCACGGCATCACGCTTCGTGCTTTAACACTCTTACTCACCCAAACAACAATTACAAACAAGGGCAAGGGAATAAACAAAATAATAATGGAAATCCCGGCAAGAGAATACAATTAAACAATTAAAACCCGGCAAGGGTACAACATCAATAATCTCAACGTTCCGGCAAGGGAAAATAATCAATAAACAACAATATCCCGGCAAGGCAACAATTTAAATACTCTTTCTCTTCCTTTCACATTTATTTCATATCTCACTTTACCACTTGAGTCAATGCTCCAAAGGGTTCAACCATTTCATATACGTTCACAATTGTAATATAACTTGAGCCAATGTTCCTCGTTGTTCATAGGTCACAATTCCTCTCACAATCTTTTCACAACAAATAGGATTCATCACCAAGGCAAGAGAAATACAACGAAATCAAGATATTCACAATTTAAAGACTCACGGTCATGCTAGACACCAACGTATAGATACTCGTCACATGCCTATATGCCGTACTCAACAAGAAGCAATTAGAAAATAAGACTCAACTCCTAGTCCCTCGAGCTAGAGTTAGACCAAACACTTACCTCGATACTTTGAATACCACTCAAGTCTCAATTATAGCTTTACCTCTTGATTCCACCACCAATCCGCGCGAATCTAGTTACAAGTTACTTAATTACATTAATACATGCTAAATGAATCAAGCCCAATGCATAAAAATGAATTTTCCAAAGTTTTACCCAAAAAGGTCAAAAATGCCCCCGGGCCCACGTGGTCGAAACTCGAGGTTCGAACCAAAAACCCGATTACCCATTCCCCCACGAATCCAAATATATGATTTATTTTGAAATCGGACGTCAAATTGAGGTCCAACTCCCTAATTTTTTTTTTAAAAAAACTAGGTTCTACCCAAAGCATCTAATTTTCCCATGAAAATCTTTGATTTGAAGTTGAAATCATGTTAAAGGATGTTAAGGAGTGAAGAAAATGAGTTAGAAATCATTTACCAATCGTTTTTGGAGAAGAAAGGTTGTTTGGAAAATCGCCTCTTATGTTTTTGGGGTTTTGAAAAGTGAAAAATAACTGAAATTTCCGTGTATTTATACCCCTCTGAAACTCCCTGTGCGGACCGCACAAAAAGTAGCGCGGCCGCACAGGTCTTCCTGAAGACCTGCAGATCATAACCCCGTGCGGACCGTACAAAGCCGACCGCGGCCGCACAGCATCCACCGCGGACCGCTCAAAGGCGACCGCGGCCGCACGCGATTTCTCGCGGACCGCGCAAGAGGGTTCAGAGACCTGCAATATTTCCGGAACCTGCAGCATCTAATCTTTTTAAGCCTAAGGCATCCCGGAACCTACTCGATACTCACCCGAGCTCTCAAAACTCTAATCCAAGTATACACACAACCTCAAAAACATCTTACAAACACATTCGTGAAATCAAATCACCAAAATAACATCATGAACATCGAATTAAACCTCAAGATCAATGAAATTTTCAAATTCTCCTTTAAACATCAAATTCCCGCTTAGGGTCCGGATCACGTCAAACGACGTCCGTTTTTAACCAAATTTCACAGGAATGACTTAAATCACATATAAGATCTATACTGAGTGCCGGAACCAAAATACATGCCCGATACCATTACTTTCAGATTAGATTTCATTTCAATTTTCCTTAGACATTTTCAGAAAATAATTTTACTTAAAAATTCATATCTCGGGCTTGGGACCT
Source organism: Nicotiana glauca (assembly GCA_026770625.1). Taxonomy (NCBI): domain Eukaryota; kingdom Viridiplantae; phylum Streptophyta; class Magnoliopsida; order Solanales; family Solanaceae; genus Nicotiana; species Nicotiana glauca. The sequence goes on from MU723245.1 coordinate 238,890, forward strand.
CGGAATTCGATTCCAGGCATACCCCCAAGTCCCATGTTTTCTTACGGACCCTTCAGGACCGTCAAATCACGGGTCCGGGACCGCTTACCCAAAATATTGACCGAAGTAAAATTTATTCATTTTAAAATCAAAATTTAACATTTTCATAGAATTTCACATTTAAGCTTTCCGGCTATGCGCACGGACTGCGTACGCAAATCGAGGCAACTCTAAATGAGGTTTTTCAAGGTCTCGGAAGCACAAAATTCATTTAAAACAGGTAATGACCCTTTGGGGCCTGACGTGTAGTAACTCCAAGCCCAATCAAAGTCCAGGACCGCTCAAGCCCAATCCAGACTACATACATAAATAAATGTATAATATAGACAGAATATTAAGTTGGGCCTTCTTCAATTGGGGCCTGACGTGTAGTAACTCCAACACTATTGAAGATTGGCTTCAAGCTTTACTGTAGTCTCTAATTGGGCTGTTACCTCTTAAAGGAACGTTAGCTTTTCCAGGTCTTTGATCAGGCGGGAATAAGTAATTTTCAGGCGAAGATTGGACATTGTTGCACCAGCTTGACACAAGTTTACTTTCCATATGGAAAGCTGTACACTTTCTAATTTGCCAAAGTCTGTAATGTTATAATCATGGTACTGACAAAATTAATAAGAAAATAGGCTTGTGTACTGTAAGGAATATTATCAGTTATTATGTTCTTTTATTCTGCAAACTCAACTTCAGGATGACGAATTAATTTGATTCCCATAATGATTTTGGAAAGAAAAAAAAGAAAATTTTACTATATAGTACTTAGATGGGAAGCCTTGGCGTAACTGATAAAGTTGTTGTCATGTGACCAGGAGGCCACGGATTCGAGCCGTAGAAACAGCCACTTGAAAAAATGCAGGATTTTATGCCCCGGGCTGCCATTTAACGAAATAGTACTTCTTCCGGTCCCAAATATTAGTCGTTTTGGGAGGCCGCATTTCACTCTCAATCGGTCAATTTTTGCCATATGTTTATGTGTGTCTATTTGATCTCTGTTCTCTAGCATTAAACTAATCCTTCTTAATGCATTTTCTTCTTTTGCTTTCTTATCAAGCCATATTTCTATTGTGTGTTTGTCTGTCCATAGCTTCAGCTACTGTTAATGAGATTAGCTTAAACATAAGCGTTTTTTCTGAGCAGAATGAAATGGAAAAACATCCACAAAAACTTAAAGAAGTCACACCAGTGAAAGTTTTTAAGATTTCTTCAACCATACAGTAAGTTTAACAAAGTATATATCCTCACACAATAAGAGAGAAATTAGCGACTACTTTATACATAAAAACAGTACTCTTAACTCACAGCTTAAAATGAGGAAGGGCTGAAGTACATTCTCGTACGTTCTTCTGGTAATAGGCCATATATTCAAGATTCGAAACTGACTTGTATACCGGGGGATCTTGCTCTGATAAGAGCTCTTCGATCGGTCCATATGGCTTCAACAGACATTCAGAACTGGGAAAGAAGAAACATACTGCTGACACCCTTGACCCAACCGGTCTAGCCAATACTCTATGCTCAACGCTCTTGAACTTGTCGTTAGTAATAAGCTGCAAAGTACATTTTGAGATCTTGTCACTAAGTAAAAAACTATGAAATATTTGCAAACTGAAAAAAAAAGTTAAAGACTTGAGTGTACTCTTAAAGAATTACCTGCATAAGATCTCCAATGTTTACGACTAGAGCACCAGAAATAGGTGGCACGTCAATCCAATGATTTTGATGAAGAACCTGAAGGCCGCCACTAGAATCCTGAACTACCACAGTTAGAAAGGTGGAATCAGAGTGGTTGATTGTGCCTAACGCCAGTTCTGGCTCGGGACAAGGTGGATAGTAAAGGCATGTCAAGTATTCACTTTTCAGGCAGTTTATCTGTGCAAGATAGCCACTGCTTAGACCTAAGGCTTCTGAAAGTAACTCTGAGACAGTTTCTCTGACCTTGATCATGTATTCCATGTAATCTGTTATTTCCTTTCTGCAAAAGCATTTCGATTATACATCAAGATGATGTCCTAAATAGAAACATCTTGTTTTAGTCTGTCTTTAAGATCATGCGAATTCTTAATGTCAAGTAATAAACCATTCAAGACAGATAATACAAATGCAACGACCGCTTAGGCGAAAGATTATATCTAGAAATTCCATTTGTGATTATAAATGGATGCATATGATACTTAACAGTATTGAAAGAAAGAGCCCAGCATTCATTTCTTCGTGAATATTCATAACCTAGCCTACTAAATGAGGGGGACCAGCCTCATTCTGATGATTAGAGGACATTTCCAAATTCCAATCGTTCACATGTGATACACTCACAACTTCTAGTTATATGATCAATGAGCTGATTTGTTGTGCGAAAATGACTCGGGAGTGGAAGACAATAACATTAGGCTATGTTGGTGTCCAGAGTCAAAAGTCTAGACCAAAGACACTTCAATTGCAAACCACTTAGTATCAGCAACAACTACGCCTCGATCCCAACTCTTGGTCAGCTATATGAATCCTCACCGATTACGTTGCTCCATTTAAACTCATTTTACTCCAATATTATACAAAATAAAAATAAAAAGTACTAGTAGAAGCTACCTATATTTTCTACTGGCATATAAATATCTGACAGGACTAAACGACTCATAGAAAACATACGACCTAATGTAAATGTACAAACTTCATCCAAACTAGGATACAACAACAACGGTCCAGTAAAATCCGACAAGTGGGGTCTGGGGAAGGGTAATGTGCACCTTACCCCTATCCCGACGGGGCAGAGAGGCTTCATCCAAAATATGATGTACCATATATATCATCTATATCTATTCAATTCTGTACAGATCAATTTCATTCTAATACTGGTAAATTAGATAAAAAATTTACCTGCAGATGAGAGGAATAGCTTCTGGATCCAGTTTTCCATCTAGAAAAGTACAAGCTAAGGCATCTCTCCAACTGGCCACATGGGTTTCACTAAAAGATCCATTAATGGTAAAAACTCTAACTTTATGCCTATTATCAGATGAATACAGATCCATTTTAGCCTCCTTAGGCTGTTCATGAAAATTTCTAGTTCTTTCAAGAATTGCATCCAATATACTAACTGGAACCCCATGATTGACAATCTGAAAAAAGCCCCAATCTTGAGCTGCCTTTTTAATTTCCTTAACAATTTCCTTTCTCCCACCACTACCACTTTCAATTCCTTGCAAATCTATGACAGGGATTTTCAGCTAAATGTGGCCATTCTTGCAAAGTGATGGGGTTTTGGTCAAATTATCTGAAGATGGGTAAATGAAAAATCTTGGTATTTTTTTTATACCACAATCTACTAGCCCTTTTACACCAGCTTTTGTGGCTTCAAATTCCTTTACTTCTTTAGCCCAATCATAATCATAATCACTAGGGATTGCCATGATAAAAGCTGATATATTAGCAATATCTGTGTTAAGGCTCAAGATTCTGACTGCAGGAAAATGCAAGACTGAAGTAGACTCAAGAGAGCTTCTTCCCTTTGATTTATTACTGTACTAACTTCAGATTGATTCCAACAGACAATTGTGTTTTGTTAAAAAAAAAATATATGTCCCATGTGGAAGGTTGACTTTCAGTCATGATACAATTTTTCGAGCGCACCTAGTCTTAGAGACTAGCTAAGCTATCATTAATTAAACAACAACAATATTTAAATAATATAAGAATTTAAATAGAAGTCTCTTTAAAATTTATAACTCCAAAACTGGCAGTACAAGTTATAAGTTATACAAGTGTTTGCTAGAAACGTCTAAATAGAATTGTTCAGAAATAAGGATAAACATTGCAATACAATACTAGAAGGTGACTCCGAAGCTTGCGAATATAGCAACAGGTTTACCTTGAGTCTCCACAGCAACGATCTGCACAACTACTAACGATCAGTTATCTGGATCTGCAAAAAAGTTTGCAGAAGTGTAGGATCAGTACACCAAAGCGGTACCCAGCAAGTATCAAGACTAACCTCGGTGAAGTAGTAACGAGGAACAGTAAAGACACCTACTGGACTAAATAACCTGAACAAATATAAGTGTAGGAACAACAGGGCACAAAATCTATACAAGGACTACACATAATGATAATTACAATAATACGGTAATTACAGTAAGAAAGGGAAAAAATAACTAACAGCAGAACACCATAATAATGACACAGAAGAATGAGCGGAACATAGTTTGAAATCCGGTGAACATAGATAGAGGAAAGGCAAGTAACAACTCAACAAACGCGATCGCTTTCACACCAGGCCCCAGCCAATAACCATTCATGAGGTACAGAACCTTAGAATATTCAAATTTCACGGGTCCCAATTCCGGAACACAAAAACTTGGCATCATGTGCCCTCTTTACCAATTTATTATTCAACAATATCAAGGTTTCATCCTTTTGCCCATAAGAGTGATTAACTGCGGGTATACTTTCGCATGTGTCCTAACATAGTCCATGTCAGCTAGTAAGTATAGAAAAGGAATGGACCGCACAAAGAAGGTTTTCCCACAATTTTCCACGAAATAGATCTCACACATGTAAGTACATCACTATACAAGTATCAACAACAAGAATGCCCCCAGGCCATCATAAGTCATCACAAATCAATCCCTGACACAACCCACTTTATCTCGCCATGTGTGCAATAATAATATAAATACCCGCCTTGTCTCACCACACATGCATAATAATATTCTTGCCTTGTTTCGCCACATGCGTAACCCGTCCCCTCCCCCCCCCCCCCCCCCCCCCCCC
>MU723245.1:244588-291799 GCA_026770625.1 Nicotiana glauca
CCCCCCACACACCCGCATTGCCATGCCGCATGTGCAAATATCAAGAGTAACAATAGCACAGCAGAAATCTCGTGCATCACAATAACAACCGCACGGCAGAAATTCCGTGCACCTAAACAATAAGTACAACAGCAACAATGATGATAAATACCATAGTACGGCAAGCAAATCAATTCAAGAACTTTCGATCACAAAAAAAGGTAGAACTAGCTCACAAGGAATAACCACAATAGAGAATACTATGCGTAATAAGAACAACTCAACAAGGGAGAAAATAATATGTAATAATGATCCCATTATATACAGTTCAACAACAAGGGAGCTACATGAGTCAAATAATTCCAAATAAAGACATGTCAACTAAGATATAGGATATCTACACTTCTTGTAAGGTTAGGCAATTACGATGAAGATACGACAAATCCAATTAAGGATAAGCAACGAAAAGATAATCATAACATCAATTAATACTAAACAATTATAGGATAGATAATAATACTTCCAAATAAGGACAAGCAGTTGTGAAAAGATAGCATGACAATAGAAGAGGTAAAAATCTTCAGTTAAGTCAAATAACGAATAAGAGTGAATCATAAAGCAATTAATCCCATTAAAGCAGGTAGAGTAGGGCTGCTTATCGGGCGGATAGGGCGGTTATTTACTTATAACGGTTTGGCTTATCAGTTATCGATTTTTAAATATATTAATTTGCTAGCCACCCGATAAAATATCGGGGGGGGTTGGTATCGGTTCAGCTATTATCGAGCAGTTATCGGGCGGTTATTGGTTTAGTTTCAGTTGATTGAAACTTAACATACTTCAACACAGTATTGAGGAGTACATCCCCGAGACAACAATATAGTCAACATTACTCATATATATATATATATCAACTAAATTACACCATGAGGCCATATTACTAGAATTAAATACTGGATATCAAATACTTCTTTTATCTGCTCATACTACATTCAATTGGATGATAAGGGATTGAGAAGTGCACAGCAGAATACATCAACAGTATCATTTGAACAGATTTCTTACTGTTTAAGAAGATGACAAAAGGTTAAAAATAAAAACACAACTTGTTTAATATTGAACTTAACCAATGCGATAATCCTGCTGCGAAGTCCTCTACAATGTCCTCTTCAAGATGATATGCTGGCGAGCTTCCATGGAGGCACATTGTTTGATGTCTCATAAACAAATAAATACTTAGTGCTCCTACAAGTCTGCATGTGATTCTCTTTACTCTCTGTTGCTTAATGTATTGTGCAGTGAAGTATTTTACTCGCGCCTTGAGCAGTGGCACTGTGAATTATGGTGATGTTGACAATAAGTTCTTTTTGAGCCATAATAGTAGTCAACATTGCAAGCAATGCTAACAAGAAGCTGGTTGCCATTCTGCAAAACATTCAAATTATTAAGCAGTTGTTGGTTCGTGCTTATATTGCTTTTTTATTTATTCATGTATTACTATAGTTTATTATGAAATCTCCCACGTTGGTAATAAATAAATGAATCTTTCTTCTAAAGTTTAGAGAGCAGCAGTAAACGAGTTCAATAATATGGATAAACATAAATTATATATATATATATATATATATATATATGTATGGGTTAACGGATTATCCGTTAAGAAAATTGAATAATCCGCCCCCAAACTGCTAAACCGTTAAAAAAAAATCAATATGTTCCCCGTCCGTTAAACCGTTAAACCGTTAACCCGATACCAATAATCCATGAAGCTTCGGTTTCGGTTCGGTTTTGAACACCCCTAAGGTATAGTGAAACTAGCAATTAAGAAAACTTAATTGTAACAAAACAACTTTATACTTAGTGAATACAAGAACCTAAGACCCTAAAAGGCTAACTTTTCCCAAATAAGTCCGAGCACGTAGTCGTCACCTCGCGTACAAGGACTACAATTAGTATAGAAGACTCAAATCCTAAGGGGTAGTTCCCCCACACAAGGTTAGGCAAGATACTTACCACAAGGAGATAGACCGTTACTCTAAAATGAACTTTTCGGGTGAAATGACCTCCGGACGGCTCAAATCTAGCCAAAATAACTTCAAAGCATAAATAAAACTCATAAGAAACTATTCTGAATCATAAAGCCTCAATCTTTATAAAAATCGAAAAATCGACCCAAAAGTCGACCCTCGGGCCCGCGCCCTAGAACCCGACATATATCACAAAATCCTAATACACATTCTAATAAGAGTTCAATCATACTAAAATTATCAAATTATGATACAAATTCACCCCTTAAATCATGAATTTTCATTTTGAAAGATTTCTTCAAAAATTCTCATTTTCCTCAACTCAAAACACAAATTAAATGATAAAAATAAAGATAAAATTATGGAATATAATAAATTTTAGGTGAAGAACAATTACCCAATAGATTTTCTTGAAAAACCTACAAAGAAACTCTCAAAACCGAAGTCTAGAACTCAAGATATGGAGAAAACGGCAAAACCCTCGAATATAAACTTTTTGCCCGGGACTTTCGCATCTACGGACAAATAACCGCATTTGCGCAACCGCATTTGCGGGCAGACATTTGCAGCTGCGAACTTAGCTTACCAGTCTAGGTCCGCATCTGTGGACAACATGCCATACCAGCGGCATCGCAGAAGCGATGACAGGAGCGCAGAAGTGGGCTCCTTTGCAGATACGATCCCTTAACCGCAGAAGCGGCCTTCGCACCTGTGTGCCAGCATACGCATAAGCGAGCTAACTCCCAGGTCTCAACGATCACAGAAGTGACCAGGCTCACGCAAAAGCGGAGCCGCACCTGCGCTCCAAAATGGCGCATGTGTGAAAACACCAGATCCAGACTTGTTCAAGACTATGAAAAAAATCGGAAACTCATCTGAAACACACCTGAGGCCCCTGGGACCCCGTCCAAGTATACCAACAAGTTCCATACCCTAATACGGGCTCGCTTGAGGTCTCAAATCACATCAAACAACGTCGAAATTTCGAATCGCACCTTGAATCAAACTTATGAACTTTTAAATCTTCCAACTTCTAAAACTCATGTCGAAACCTATCAAATCAACCCGGAACGACGCGAAATTTTGCAGACAAGTCCCAAATGACATAAGGAGTTGTTCCAACTCTCAAAATTGCATTCCTACCCCGATATCACAAAATTCAACTATTGGTCATACTTCTCCATCTTTTAAACTTCAACTTTTCCAACTTAGGCCGAAATGCTTCAAATTATCCTACGGACCTCCAAATCCAAATCCGGGCGCATGCCTAAGTCCAAAATTACCATACGAAGTTGTTGAAACCATCCAAAACCCATTCCGGAGCTATTTACACAAAAATTAAATTCCGGTCAATTCTTACTGCTTAAGCTTCCAAAACTAAAATCATTCCTTCCAATTTGACTCCGAATCATCCGATAACTGAATTCAACCACGCACGCAAGTCAATACATATAATACGAAGCTGCTCAAGACCTTATGACTCTAAACGAAACTTACATTCTCAAAACGACCGGTTGGGTCGTTACATCCTCCCTCGCTTAAACAAACATTTGTCCTCGAACGTGCCAAGATTCGCCTCGAAGTCATCAAATCACAAAATGCAAACTTCCAACATAAACTTGTGGGTGACCCCATGTCACCCAATCTACATAAGCCTGACGACACCATCTCAGATGTAATTTACCTCTTCCACAAATACCAAAAAGCCTTAGAGTTAAAAATCATCACCTTCCGACCATCTCGAAAAGACCCGATTCTTACATTCACACCCGGTATCAGTCTCAACCAGCTGCAACAACTTATGCCTACACCCACAAGGTACAACCACACAATGTGACACACCACTCATAGGCCCATAATAACATTCCTGATCACAATAGTTGCCCGAAATCAAATCCAGCACCGGCAGTTAGCCTCATATCCGTTAAACTCTATTTCAAACCTCCACAAACACTGACAGTGATGCAAGGAACAAAAATACCTCAAACTATACACCCGAATCAACAAGTCTTGACTAACACCACCGGGCACACACCCCACAAGCTAAAACTTAAGGAGCATAGAATAAAAATGACTGAATATGTAAGGAGAAACACATAAGAGAATTATCAAACAAGCCCAACAGGCACAACTCTCTATCAGTACTATTATACGAATCAATTTACAAGGACAAAATCAACGTACATGAAAAATCATAAGGATCTCATCCTGATATAACTTCCACTACGGTGCACAGCCCGATTCGGACATATCAAATCACATGAAATCGCGAGGGTCCCACCCTCAACTCTGAATCACAAAGTAGAATATACATCAAACCAACTGAAACCTTCCACTAGATCAATTATGCTAACAGACTTACAACACGTACTGGCTCTCACACCGGTGGAGCATCTAAATCACATATCGTAACCAAAACACTTAGGAATTACATTAAAACTTACCGTAATGGACAACAGGAATTCACTACTAGCCTCGTGACTCTCAATAATAAATAAAACAATGATAGACACGGCTACCACTCATAGAATCTCCCATCAGGGGTAAACACATAAATAGAAGACTAAATCATGAACTCACCCATAGGTGGAGTAACGAATAGGGGAACTCACCCCGATAAGCAGAATTGTAACAAAATACGGATGATGCTCCTCTGTAACAAATCGAAAGCATACTTGTATGACATCACCTGGATCAGCGGCCTCAGGCCTACTATATGAAAACACATCAAGGGGTCGGCCCTCCCCATCTTGGGTGCCATCTACTCGCCTGAATACCTCGCTGTGACACACCTGCCTAGAGTCTTGGACAATCTCTCACCATGTGGCTGATATCTCCACACTAAAAGCAACCTCTCTGCTGACGTGGTTGTGGGAACTGTGCGGTATGGGTACTATGAGACCCATGAGCACCTTAAACACCATGCGAAGCCTAAATGCAAACTGATATGGCTAACCCACAAAACCTTTACCATGTTGGACCATGCCTCTAAAATAAGGACCAGTGGATCTCTCCGGTCTACGAGGCCTCCTCGCCTCCCTTTCCCCTCTCTCCTGAACTTGCCTGCCCTCTCTCTCCTGGCCTCGTCTACCCCCTCTCTCCTGGCCCTGCCTGTCCTCTCTCTCTCTTTATCCCACGTGCCCTCTATCCAGCGAGCGATCCCCACCACCTACTGTAATGAAACATCTGACTCCAACGCTCGAGCCATGTTAAACCGAATATCATGCCTGAGCCCCTCAATGAACCGATGAACTTGCTCCTTAACTGTAGCAACCAAGGTAGGTGCATGTCTAGCCAAATTGATGAATCTAACGACATACTCTAATACTGACATAGTTTCTTGTCACAGCTGCTCGAACTCCGTGCACCATGCTTCATGTAGGGACTAAGGTACAATTTCTCTCAGGAACATCTCTGAAAACTGAACCCATATAAGTGAAGCTGCATCGGCTGGGCTACCCAACTCATATGCCCGCCACAACTGTTAAGTCGCTCTCTTAAGCTGGAATGTAGTAAAAGCAACCCCAGTCATCTCAACAATACCCATAGTGCGAAGAATGCGATGGCACTCCTCTGGAAAATCTCGCGCACTCTCTGAAGCCAAACCTTTGAAAGTAAGAAGGTCATATTTATTAAACCTTGCAAGTCTAAGCTACTCTTCCTCAGATGCTGCTAAACCTAACCATTGGCTGAACTGGAACCACAGGCTGTGTCGCCATGACACCTAGAACCTGACCAATGTGAATTGGTTTCTCTAGAGTGTGGGAGGCGGGAGTCTAAGCTCCTCCCATGGTCTGTGAAGTAGTTGTTACAACCGGAATCAACCTATCCTGATCCAATGTACCAAACATGCTCAGGAACTATGCTAAAGTCTCAAGAAGTCCGGGGGTAACAGCAGGTTCCTCCGGTACCTATCCCCCAACTGGAGCTATTGGCAGCTCCTCAACTGCTGCTCTAGTAGGTTCTCTAGCTGCGGTACGTGCTCCTTGTTTCTCTGCCTTTAGCGACACCTGCTCTGGGAGCAGCCAATAGAAAATTGCAGCTCGTATCCTCACCATCTGTGAGAGAATAGAATGATAAATGTTCAAACTCCGAGATCAATAAGCTCGCACGATAGGAATTAGAAAAGTGGGATTTTTCCTAATAGTTCTGTAGCCTCTCGAAGATAAGTACAGACGTCTCCGTACCGATCCGCAAGACTCTACTAAACTCGCTTATGAAGCGCAATACCTATGGACCTAAAGCTCTTATACCAACTTGTCACGATCAAATTTTCCCTCTGTTGGGTGTCGTGATGGCACCTAGTCTTAGGGACTAGCTAAGCCTAATATTAATTGAACAACAACAATATTTAAATAACATCTAACAATTTAAATAGAAGTCTATAAAATTTACAATCCCAAAACCGGTAGTACAAGTCATAAGCTCTACAAAGTGTTTGCTAGAAACTTTAAATACAATTGTTCAGAAATAAGGATAAACAATGCAATACAAAACTAGAAGGTGACTCTGAAGCCTACCAATACAGCAGCAGGTTTACCTTGAGTCTCCAAAGCAACTATCCGCACAGCTACTAACGATCAATTACCTGGATCTGCACAAAAATATACAGAAGTGTAGTATGAGTACACCACAACGGTACCCAGCAAGTATCAAGACTATCCTCGGTGGATTAGTAACGAGGAACAGTCAAGACACCTACTGGACTAAATAACCTGAACGAATATAAGTGTAGGAACAATAGGGTACAATATCTATACAAGGACTACGCATAATGACAATGACAATACTACAGTAATTATAGTAAGAAAGGGAAAAAAATAACTAACAGCGAAAAACCATAATAATTCCACAGAAGAATAAGCGGAATGCAGTTTGAAATCCGGTGAACACCAATAGAGGAAAGGAAAGTAACAACTCAACAAAAACAACCGCTTTCACACTAGGCTCCAGCCAATAACCATTCATGAGGTATCGAACCTCAGAATATTCACATTTCACGAGTCCCAATTCCGGAACCCAAAACACTTGCATCTTGTGCCCTCTTTACCAATTTATTACTCAATAATATCAAGGTTTGATCCTTTTGCCAATAAAAGTGATTAACTGGTTATATGCTGTGCAAGTGTCCTAACATAGTCCATGCCAGCTAGTAAGTATAGAAAAGGAATGGACCGCACGTAGAATAGTTTCCCACAATTTTCCACGAAATATAACTCGCACGGGTAAGTACACCACTACACAAGTATCAACAACAAGAATGCCCCCAGGACATCATAAGCCATCACAAATCAATCTCTGATACATCCTACCTTGTCTCGCCACGTGTGCAATAATAATATAAATACTCGCCTTTTCTCGCCACACATGCATAATAATATTCCCACCTTGTCTCGCTATATATATATATATATATATATATATATATATATATATATATATATATATATATATATATATATATATATATATATATATCCCGCCTTGTCATGCCGCATGTGCAAATATCAAGAGTAACAATTTTTAGCACGACAGAAACCTCGTACAACCCAACAACACCCGCACGGCGGAAACCCCGTGCATCACAATTACAACAACCGCACGGTAGAAACCTCGTGCATCACAATAACAATAACCATACGACAAAAACCTCGTGCATTACAAAACAACAATCGCGCGACAGAAACCTCTTGCATCATAATAACAACCGCACGGTAGAAACCTCGTGCATCTCAACAACAAGTACAACAATAATAATGACAATAAATATGGTAGAACTAGCTCACAAGGAATAATCCCAATAGAGAATATTAGGCGTAATAAGAATAACTCAACAAGGGAGAAAATAATATATAATAACGATCCCACAATATACAGTTCAATAACAAGGGAGCTACACGAGTCAAATAATTCCAAACAAAGACATGTCAACTAAGATATAGGATATCTACACTTCTTATAAGGTTGGGCAATTACGATGAGGATATGACAAATTCAATTGAGGATAAGAAGCGGAAAGATAATCATAACCTCAATTAATACTAAAAAATTACAGGAGAGATAATAATAATTTCAAATAAGGACAAGCAGTTGTGAAAAGATAGCATGACAATAGAAAAGGTAAAAATCTTCAGTTAAGTCAAATAAGAGTCAAATAAGCAACAAGAGTTAATCATAAAGCAATTAATCCCAATTAAATGAGGTAGAGTGAAACTAGAAATTAAGAAAACTTAATCATAACAAAATAACTTCATACTTAGTGAATACAAGAACTTAAGACCCTAAAAGGCAAACTTTTCACAAATAAGTCTGAGCACGTACTCGTCACCTCGTGTACAAGGATTACAATTAGCATAGAAGACTTAAATCTTAATGGGTAGTTCCCCCACACAAGGTTAAGCAAGATACTTACCTCAAGGAAGACATATCGTTACTCTAAAATAAAGTTCTCAGGTGAAATGACCTTCGGATAGCTCAAATCTAGCCAAAATAACTTCAAAGCTTAAATAAAACTCATAATAAACTATTCTGGATCATAAAGCCTCAATATTTATAAAAATCTAAAAATCGACCTAAAAGTCAACCCCTTGGTCCGCGCCTCGGAATCCGACAAATATCATAAACCCGAACACCCATTTCGATACGAATTCAACCATACTAAAATTATCAAATTCCGATGCCAAATCGCCCCTCAAATCATGATTATTCATTTTGAAAGCTTTCTTCAAAAATCCCCATTTTTCTCAACTCAAAATACAAATTAAATAATAAAAATAAAGTTAAAATCATGGAATATAATAAATTCTAGGTGAAGAACACTTACCTAATCGATTTGCTTGAAAAACTCATAAAGAAGCTCTCGAAACCGAAGTCTAAAACTCAAGATATGGAGAAAATGGCTAAACCCTCGAATATAAACTCTCTGCCCAGGACTTCCGCATCTGCGGACAAATAAGCGCATTTGCGCAACCGCATTTGCGGGAAAACGTTCACATATGCAAACTTAACTTACCAGGCCTAAGTCCGCATCTCCGGACAACATAGCTGCACCAGCGCTGCCGCAGAAGTAATGACAAGAGCGTAGAAGTGGGCTCCTTCACATATGCGATCCCTCAACCACGGAAGCGGCCTTCACACCTGTGTGCCAGCATCCGCAGAAGTGAGCTAGCTCCCAGACCTCAACAATCGTAGAAACGACCAGGCTCACACAGAAGCAGAGCCGCACCTGGGCTCCATAGTGTCGCAGGTGCGAAAACACCAAAACCAGACCTGTTCAAGACTATAAAAAATATCTGAAACTCGTCTGAAACACGCTCGGGGGCCCCGGGACCCCGTCCAAGCATACCAACAAGTTTCATACCCTAATACGTACTCGCTCGAGGTCTCTAATTACATCAAACAACGTTGAAACTACAAATCGCACCATGAATCGAACTTATGAACTTTTAAATCTTCCAACTTCTAAAACTCGTGCCGAAACCTATCAAATCAACCCGGAGCGACGCCAAATTTAACAGACAAGTCCCAAATGACATAACGGAGCTGTTCCAACTCTCGGAATCGCATTCCAACACCGATATCATAAAATTCAACTATTGGTCAAACTTCTCCATCTTCCAAACTTCAATTTTTCCAACTTTCGCCGAAATGCTCCAAATTACCCTACGGACCTCCAAATCTAAATCCGGACGCACACCGAAGTCCAAAATCACCTGTTGAAATTATCCAAAATCCATTCCAGAACCGTTTACACAAAAGTTAATTCTGGTCAATTTCTTACTGCTTAAGCTTCCAAAACTGAAATCTTTCCTTCCAATTTGAATCCAAATCATCCGATAATTGAATTCGACCATGCACACAAGTCACACATAATACGAAGCTATTCAAGACCTCATCCCGCTGAACGGAACTTAAATTCTCAAAACGACCGGCCGCGTCGTTACAACATGCCATTTATCTTCAATAACATTTTTATTAAGCAGAATTATTCATAAATTTACGCATAACTTAATGCTTATAAATGCATTACTAACTTCAATAACATTTTTATACGCGGAAATATTCATAAATTTTGACATGACTTAATGAGTATATTATTTAATATCATCAACCAAAATTTGCATTACATAAATTTGGTGAGTATGTCTTTTCTTATGCGCTCAATTAAATACTATATTATTTTATACAGAAACTAATATGGGTATTATATCGTATGAACTGTTCATGCGATTATTATTAATTATAATAAATTCTTTTGATTCATAAATAGTTTACTGTATGAATTAGTAACTTCAATAATATTTTAAGCAAAAATTACTCAAGAATTTTTGCATAATAAGTACTCCCTTTGTTTCAATTTATGTGAACATATTTCTCTTTTGGTCCGTGCCAAAAAGAATGACTCATTTTCTTATTTTGAAATAATTTACCTTTATGCAATGATTTATAGCCACACAAAATATATGTGCCTCATTTTACACCACAAGTTTAAAAGTCTTCTCTCTTTTCTTAAACTCCATACCCAGTCAAATGGGTTCACATAAATTGAAACGGGGGAGTATATTATTTAGTGAAGCAAAAAAGCTTTGTGGCGACCTATTTAGTCGCCACCAAAAGTATGCAAGTGGCATTAAAATCTATTTGCAGCATATTTAATTGCCAAAGAAGCTTAATAAAGAACAAACAAGTTTTTGTGGAGATCCATTTAGTCGCCAGCAAAGGTTCCCGTAATACATGTCACTAATTCAAGTGGCGTCTCTCCATTAAATGTATTTGTGGCGCACTAGATAGATACTTTTCTGGGAAGTACAATCGCCATAAAAGCTAATAATAAAACAAATAAGCTTTGTGGCGACCTTTTGAATCATCACCGAAACTTTCCATAATACATGTCGCCAAGTCAAGTGGAACCCCTCCGCATTTCTTACTTAAAGATAATAGTGAGACAAATAAGCTTTTGTGGCGACCTACAAAAAATTTCCATATTACATGTTACCAATTCAAGTGGCGTCCCTCCGTTAAATTTATTTGGGGCATTTGTGGCGAGTATCATCGCCACAAAAGATACTAATAAAATACATAAGTTTTTGTGGATCTCTTCCCCACCAAAAGTATTTGTACTACATGTCACCTTTCAAGTGGCGTCCTCCATTAATTCTATTTGTGATGCATTTCTACTTTTTTTGCAATCATAGAGACGAACTCCGTTAAATCTAGTTGTGGTGCTATTTTGCTTTTTATGGCGAGAAAGTGGACACAAGCTAAAAATAAAACAAATGAGCTTTGTGGCAACCTTCGTCGTTGCCTCCAAAAGTATGTTGCTCTTTCATGAGACGACGGATCCATTATATCTATTTTTGGCGCTTTTTTGCTTTTGTGGCAAAAAAGTCGCCACAAAAACTAATAAATAAAATAAATGAGCTTTTCTGGCGAGCTTTTGATGTCGCCACCAAGAGTATATCACTCTTTCGAGAGGCGACCTCCATTAAATCTATTTTTGGCAATTTTTAGCGCTTTTTACTTTTGCAGCGGCAAAGTAATATTAATTTTTGCGGCAACGTTTATGGTCGCCAAAAAAAATGGCCACAAACAAATATTACTTTTAGCTGCGACTTTTGGGGTCACTACTAAAAATTATAATATTTACTTTTCGTGACGACTTTCAAGGTCGCCACTTAAAATTACGACAATGTATATACCACCTTGTGGAGACTTTTAGGGTCGCCACTGAAAATAGCGACATGACACAAAAGTTACTTTTTGTGATGGCCGCCATTGAAAATGACGACATATATTAATTACATTTTGTGGCGACCTATGGGGTCACCACTGAAAATGGCGACATACAAAAATTACTTGTGGTGACGACTTTCATAGTCAAATTGGTGACAGCGGTATACAAAATTACATAAAACGACGGCTATAAATATTACCTTTGTGGCACTTTTTTCTTTTGTAGTGAGAAAGTAGCCACAAAATTAATAAATAAAATAAATGAGTTTTGTGGCGACCTCTTTTGTCGCCACCAAAAGTATATAGCTCTTGTAATTAGTGCTCTATTAAATCTATTTAGGGCGGACTTTTTACCTTTGTGGTGAGTTTTGTCGCCACAAAAGCTAACAATAAAACATGTGAGTTTTTGTGGCGACATCTTTAATCGCCCAAAAATAGAAGTTATTTTGTTAATGCACGCCACTGAAAGCGGATGTAATTTACTTAATGTGCTATATAAATAATCTCTTGGTAAACAATATTCTCCTAATTTAGAATATATTTTTTTTGAATCATTGTCAAGATACTTAAGTTTTAATTCTCTCTGACTAATTTCAGTACTAGTATCTCAAGGAAACATGAGTGCTACCAGAAATTTGTCTACAATATTCTTAGTCGGTGTCAATCACATTGGTCAAACACAGAGAAGGAAGAATCTGAAGTACCTGTAAAGCCCCGCAGAAAAGAGCATAAGCCATGGTTCCGAGCTTAATAAATACAATGTTGACAATGATTATTTTCACGATAATAAGCGGAAATTAGAGCTTACTAACTTTAAAAGGGAATTCTTACTACATTTCCCATCTAGGTTTGGATTGAGGCATATGATTGATTGCTTGAATTCCATTATTTATTTTCATGCTGGATATATATTATTCCAAGGTTAAGTATCGCATCTCTCACATGACTTAGGAATGAAATTCTTCAAACTAACTGGTAAGCAAATGTAATTTTAAGTCCTATGATCCTCTTAATTGTTGTGATGGTGATGACTTATATGAGTCCACCAAACTATAGAGTAGCTGGTTCTCTAGGAGACTGATACGTAGAATAAAGTAACGACTGAATGTAAAGAAGGCCAGAGATTTTCTACGTGGAAAAACCTCACACAAGGGGATCAAAAAACCACGACCTACACCTGTAGGTAGGAGTGGCAAACGGGCGGGTCGGGTCGGATATAGTTCGGGTCGAAAATGGGTAATGAAAAAATGGATCAATTATCCGACCCGACCCATATTTAATACGGATAAAAAACGCGTTAACCGGCGGATAATATAGGTTACCCATATTTTCCATGACTTCTTGTATATGATCATCTTTTGGAGAATTCATACACTCCCTAATTTGAGGAACCTCCAATTTGAGGTTTTACAAATGTAAATGTTAGACTCATTGATTACTCATTGGTTACTCATTGATTATCCATTTTCTAAATGGATAATATGGTTTTTATCCATATTTGATCCGTTTTTAAATAGTTCATTATCCAACCCATTTTTAATGGATAATATGGGTGGATAACTGTTTTCTTTGAACCATTTTGCCACCCCTACCTGTAGGCTTTAAACTCAACTAACTTATAATCTACCTATTACAAGTCACTTTGCAAATACCCTATTGCAAAGACTTCAAACTAACTTGTGATGCATCACCACAAGCCACTCTATAACTCTCATAGTTATAGAGGATATAACTTATGACTATTCCTATTCACAACATAAACTCTAAAGTTTACGAATTTGGTTTGTTCTTAAGACAATGCTTCTAATAAAGCAAACTATGAATTACAATGTAGAACAATTAACAAGATTACAACTCAACTATGGACGTACATAATATTCGATTAGAAGTTGATCCTTAGTGGAGTTGTCTTCTTGTTCTTGACACACCAGTGACTTCAATGCTAGATGAACTTTGTTATGCTAGAGAAAATATCACTGAATGCACAAAGAATAGTGTGTCTTGCACCAGGTTGTTTTATCACAAAAGATGGCATACTCGATAGTGATGTCAACTCAAGGTGTATACTTCTTCCCAATGAGAAGTGATTTTTGTACAGTTTGCACATCCACTTCTAGGCAGTTGCGTTCCAGCTGGATAGTGGGCTTTGTACGGCCTGTCAGGACACACCAACAGACCAGGTCCTAGTTGTGTTCCTCTTCTGTAACAGTTGCCAGATGGTCACTTTCTTCTGTCACGTTCCAGTTGTGTACTTGACTTGTACTTTTTGTCAGAGAACCCTAAAGCAGCAGGTCCCTGTTATGTTCCTCTTTATCTTGATTGCGTACAGTCACTGACTTGCTTGTGTTGGAGAACGCTAAGGGACCAGATCATCAAGTCCCTGTTGTGTTTCTCACTTTGCTGATTTTCAGGCTTCGATTAGTTCACATGAAATGCATGTCCTGTGTGCCAGGTGCTATATCCGGTTCTTCATGAAAAGTTTGTTAGATCATCAGAATATAAGACATTGAAGACCTATCAATTTCCCCCTTTTTGATGATGACAAACTTAGGCATGGACAGTATTTATTTAGAGTAGAAATAACCAGATGAGATGCCCATAAGTTCCCCCATAATCTAAGAACTCCATCATTCTCACACTTAAGTTCCCCCCTAATCTAAGCTATTTTACCCTTTTTGGCATCATTAAAAATGACAAGATCTCCAGTATGTATTAAGCATAAAGAAGTCTAACATAGCTAGCTCATGCCACATATGTGCACACAACATGATAGAAAAGGGAAGCCAAGGGAATATAGGATTGTACAAGCAACGAAAAAGGAAGCTGTTTATTAATATTTACATTGGACTGAGTAATTTAGGAGCAGTAATGGTTAAGTACAACATTCCATCACAACAAAAACATGCAAACAAAAGTAAAACAGCAGCCACAGGAGGTTGGAGCAAAAATATCTTGACACAAGGAGGATCCTAGGGGATACTAAAGGAAGAAGGCTTGGAAGAAGAGATATCCATGGTTTTGAGAACCAGGTCCAGTGTAGCATTTGCGTACAATTGTTCTTTAAGTAATTGAGCCCGAAGTCTCTCATTTTCCTTTGTCAGTCGTGTAATCTTCTCATATACAGAATCAGGTCATTTAACTGCTTGATTGAGCTGAGTTTCCAGTATGGCATTTTGAACCCTCAGCCTTCTTATTTCCTCAGAGGCTACATTTGGAGCGTTGATTAGCTGAGAGATGGTCGAGATGCTTCCACCAACCTTTTCAATACATTCACATTCTTCTAGAGTGGTCTTAGAGAAGTTCTGCTTTCGTGTTCCCACTCTGGGATTCCCCAAGAGGACCTTATAGAATCTGAACACCTGAGTGAGGAGAAAGCCATAAGGTAACCCATGATTTCCACCCTTGAAATTTTCCACCTTCTGCATATGGTCTATCATGATTGCAGGCAGATTGATTGGAACAAACTCATCGAGCGCTTCCATCAGGACCATGTCCGATCTTGTAGCAATAGAGTGCCTCTCAGAGCGGGGATAAGAGAACTTTATTGATCGGTTCAAAGAGAAGATGGTACTCAGAAAGCAAAACCTTCTTATGCACATGTTCCCCCTGTTGAATACCTTGTTCTTTCATGATGGCTCTTCGAAAGTTTAATCCACAGACACCCTTAACTGAGAAAATACCTTCACACGGAAGTCTGAGAATCTTTTCCAATATCAAAGCATCGAGTACAATTTCTACTCCATTTACAAGCGCACAAATGTGATCCTCCTCAATAGTGAAAAGAGATGCGTAAAAAGTTTGTACTGCATCTTCGTACACCATAGGCATTCTCTTTTCAAACAGGTGTTCCCATTGTTAAAATTACACAATCTCCAGAATTTTTCTCATCCCTGTCATCTCTGAAATTGTTAGATCAAATGTACGACCCCACAACACTTTCTGAGTTCTTAATCTGTGTTGCCAAAGACCACTATCACGGGTTATAGACCTTATAGTACCAGGTTCCTTAACAGTTTCCTCCTTTTGTTTACTAGACCCTTTGTTAGACTTTCCTTTCCAGCTTGCCATTTCCACATTATTGTCCTTAGACACAAGTAGCTCAGTTAGACTTTGTTTAGACTTGCTATTGTACCTCACAGATGACCCTTTCTATTTTCAACATTTCATCGATTGCCTTTTTCATAGACTGTTGGATTGTCATAGATTTTTGTACTAAGGAACCAGGTTCCTTGGAAGTATCTTGGTCTACTTGGTTTACTGACACTCTTTTGATGAAATCCTTTGGATTCATTTTTCTCCTTTTCCTTGTCTTGATACTCCTCTTATTTTTCTAAAATGAGGACTCAGAACTCTCTTGTTGTAGTGACCTGATAGTGAGTGATTTAGAGGAAGACTCTAAGAGCTTGGAGTAATCGGGAGGTGCAGGAGTGGGTTTGCATGGAAGAGAATTATGTCCATCAGAAGGCTTTTCTAAGAATATCTCATGAGCTAAGGACTCGAGGAGTGTTGTGGTTCTTACATCTCCTAGGAATGGAATTTCTTCCCCCTGGTACTAAGACGAGAGATATGCTCATTCATTCATCACACTCTCAGCAGTTATAGTCATGATTTTATGAGTTGCTTCCTTTTGTGGTGACTCCTTGAGAGTCACTGAGTCCAACATGGAGGTGTTCAGATACTGGTCAGGATCATCCTCAGGGGCTTCTGATACTTGAGGAGTAATACCTCCTGTGTTATCTTTGATGAGATTGTAGGATTGACTCGACATAAGATTCTCAAAATAATGGTAAACATGGTTTATTAGTAATAGAAAAACTGTAGGATTGGAGGAGGAACCAGGAGTTGGTAAGGTGGTAGAGGGTGTGAAATAATGACGCTCTAGGGATGATTTCAAGGATAAGGATGAAGTGGGAGCAATGTCAATGGTGGGAGAATGAGCCGATTTTTTTATCGCCATTAGATGAATACTTGGTAGATGAGTATAGAGAGAGATGAAGAGAAGATCCTAGTTGTACAGAATAGATGAAGGCTTATGACTTGCCTCGAGAGAAAAATAAGGTTTTATTGGAAGAAGGGCTAATGATGCGTGGAGAGCGAAACAGGTTCTGAATAGTTTTTAAAAACGGTGATAGGTTTGTAGGAAAGTGTTACCGTGCAGAGGGGATGAAAGGGTTTGAAAGACAAGACATGACAAGCAGATGCTGAAAAGTCGGATGATGTGGCATTTGAATTAATTTTGTTAACACATTTTTTTTATTTTAAGAGGGCATGCAGAATAAGCACATTACTACTAACCTGAAATACAAGAACCTGATGTCAAAGCAGTATTTTGAACAAAGTTTTAGCAGCTCCCCTTTCGCAGTTCATAGCCATACCTTTAGCTTCTATGATTATCATGCGTGTTTACCTACAACGGTATTGATGTGAGTTAGTCTTGGCCAAAAAACACTTTAGCTACCTTTACCGGATGGTCTCTTACACAACCAGCAGATTGAAGATCAGGTTCTTCATTAGATTCCTGTGACTCCATTTTCACCTTGATTTATCCGGAATATTCACTTCTTGAGGCTTTGATTCCAATATTTGGAGTTTGGTCTTTGGTTCTGCAATGCTTTCCACCGATCAATCCTTCCTTCATATTGATCCTCAGAGGAGGATCTCACCCTTCAATGTGTTTGTAATTTTTTTTTAGTTTTTGATGAGGTCATTTCATTTTGCTTCCTTGTCTCCCAGAAGATGAGGCATGAATTATCAAAGGTGCACTTTGGTTTTCCAATTTGAGACAGAAGTTGGTTGAAGAGAGAAATATGGAGGTTAATTTGATTTCCCCACACTATGTGTTCTGCTGTTTGTGTAGTGCCATGAGCTACATCTTCACTTCTTCCTTCAGCTTCAGTGGTAGCAGGTAACGTACCAGGTTCTTTGTGAGACATGGAGAATTATGTTGCGTTGTCTTTCGCCAGTCTCTTTTATCCTGCTCACTTTATCATCCTCCTGATTTGAAGCCTCGAATATTTCCCAGAGGGAGGATTCGTTTATCATATTAATCCTCACGGTTTCCTTCTTGACAAGGGAGAGTGTCTTGTGGAATACCCCATGAGCATCTCCTGCCATTTAGTGCTTCCTTTGTTGGAGACCTTTTGACCTTGTTTTGTGGGATGTTCCCCAGAAGGATTCCTTCACTTGTCTATTTGCATTGTGCTTCCCAAGTTGATCATTCCTGTTGTCAAGAGCAAGGCATTTTCTTCTAATTGGCGGTTCCTAGCGAGTTTTGATTTAGGAAGGACCTGGTTCGACACCTGTTCTCAAGTAGAGAGCAGTGTTCATTCCTTTTGCCCAGAATTTTTGGTGATTCCATAGGTGATGAGAACTATCCATGCATCATTTTCCAGTTCCATCTTTTCCTACTTGAGTACCAAGGGAACTTTTCTGCCTTTTCATTCACTGAAAATGTACCCTTTACTTTCTTCTCAAGGATACATTCCCTTCCTGCAGGGCCTTCAGTGAGAAGCATTTCATGAAGTTTCCAGCTGCGTTCTTTAGGCATTCACTGTCCATAATCCATCGCAGTCTACTCCCTCTCACTGCTCCCTGCACATGCACATCAAGGGTTAGATTTAGGAACCCAAACTAGTTTGGGTCCCTTGTTACTATAAAAAGGATGAATGAAGGATTTCCTAGTCCACGTAGGCAGCCTAAGCTTTTTGCGAGTGGTACCTGTTCCTTTGCTAGTAGTCACTCGATCAGTGAATGATTTATTCTTCAGAGCATACTGAACCCTAGCCTGACAATTTTTTTTAATATGCCCATTGTTTTTGCAGTGGGTGCATAACTGGTTATCAGGTACAGTGACATACTTGCTGTGTGGGTTGTAGGGAGTTTTCTCCCTTTGGAACCTGATGCCCTGCTTTTTCCCACTATTGTTGAGATACATGGCAGTAACAACATTTGAGGACCAAGTATACTTCAAGGATTTTTCAAGATCATTTCTTCTTTCTCCAACTCAGCAAAGACTAGTTTTTACAACAGCTAACTCCTTTTCCAGCAAGATGTGCGACTCACTGGCTACTTCCTTCCCTTTCCCAAGACTTACATTCCTATGTTCTCTATTGAGTCCCTCAACGATTTCCTCTAGATCAACGCATATTGCCAACAGGTCATCCCTTTCCTCTTTAGTAGATGCAACTTTTTCTTCTAAGGTGTGTTTTTCATTGTTAAGACCTTCTATTGTTTCTTTTAGATCAACAACTACTACAATCAGGCCATCTATCTCATTTTCCACACTAGTTATTCTTTCATTCAAGGCCTCCTTTTCTATTTCAAGATTAGCTATGGTTTCATCTCGGTCTACTATACAAACCACTAGATCATCTCTAGATTGCTCTACCTCTCCTAGTTCTATTGTGAGGGTCTCCTTATCGTTTATAAGGCTATAATAGGCATCAATTAAGACATTTGATAAAAAACTTAGCTTCTTGGAAGAATAGGATTTTAGATTTCTCTGAACATCCCGGAAGCTTACCTCATCATCTTCATCTTCATCATCATCATCATCTGACTGAGCCATCAGCGCGAATAGTGAGTTGTACTTCATTACTTCAGTTTCCACTGCCATCAAGGAACTATTTTCTGCATCTGATTCCCTTTCGAATTCATTTGAGGAGTCTCCCCAAGTAGCAAGAGCCTGCTTAACGATATTGTCTGCAGCACTTTCTCAATTGAATCGTTTCTTTGGAACCGGGTTCCTTTTTCCTGGTTTGTTAGGATTTTGCTTGTACTATTCCTATCTCACGAATGGGCAGTCTTTGATGAAATGCCCTGACTTTCCACATCCATGACAGAGATCGTTGTTCTTTGTTTTACTTGAACTGCCCCACTTTGGTGTGCCACTATTTCTTCGAACCTTTTTTTGAAATCTCTTAGTAAGATAGGCCATGTCCCAATCTTCATCACTTGAATCACTCCTTTTAGCTTTAAGCACCGGGATTTTTTCCTTCTTAGGCTCTCTTCTTTCACTATCTTTCTTTCTTTTAATCTTATAAGTTTTCAGATTACCAATCAAATCATCCATGGTCAGAGTCTGTAGATCTTTAGCTTCCGTGATGGCATTTACCTTACTTTAATTTCCCAAGACCCAGGTAGGACGCTGAGGATTTTCCTTATGAGCTTATTTCTGGGAATGACATCTCTAAGTGAATGAAGCTCATTTATGATGGAGGTGAATCTAGTGTGCATATCTTGTATAGATTCATCATCCTTCATCTTAAAAAAGCTCATATTCTGTGGTGAGCATGTCAATCTTGGATTGTTTGACCTGAATGGTTCCTTTATGAGCTGTTTGCAATGCCTCTAATATTTTTTTGGCAGTTTCACAAGCAGAGACTCTGTTGTACTCATTAGGTCCTATGCCACATATCAAGATTTTCTTGGCACGGTAGTTCTTTTCTACAACTTTTCTGTCAATGTCGTTGTACTCTCTTCTTCCCTTCGGCACCATTTGCCATGTTTCTTCAATCTTCTTAATGGGAACATGTGAACCATCACATATAATGTCCCATGGCTCTGAATCTTCTGCCATAATGAAATCATGCATCCTGGTCTTCCACCAGCCGTAGCATAGACCATTGAATCTGGGAGGTCTATAGGTTGATTGTCCTTCTTTAAAGGTTTGTGGAGCAACCATTGAGGATTCCTCCTAGGTGTTAGCCTGATAGGAGAAACCTGCTCTGATACCAATTGATGACTTATATAAGTCCGCCAAACTATAAAGTACCTGGTTCTCTATGAGACTGATACGTAGAATGCAGTAACGACTGAATGTAAGGAAGGCTAGAGATTTTCTATGTGGAAAAATCCCACACAAGGGGATCAAAAAACCACGACCTACACCTGTAGGCTTTAAACTCAACTAACTTGTAATCTACCTCTTACAAGCCACTTTTCAAACACCCTATTGCAAAGACTTCAAACTAACTTGTGATGCACCACCACAAGCCACTCTATAACTCTCCTAGTTATAGAGGATTTAACTTATGACTATTCCTCGTCACAACATAAACTCTAACGTTTACGAATTTTGTTTGTTCCTAAGACAACGCCTTCTAAGAAAGAAAACTAGGAATTATAATGTAGAATAATTAACAAGATTACAACTCAAATGTGGACGTACATAAGACTCGATTAGAAGTTGATCCTTAGTGGAGTTGTCTTTTTGTTCTTGACACACCAGTGACTTCAATGCTAGATGAACTTTGTTATGCTAGAGAAAATGTCACTGAATGCACAAAGAATAGTGTGTCTTGCACCAGGTTGTTTTATCACAAAAGATGGCATACTCGATAGTGATGTCAACTCAAGGTGTATACTTCTTCCCAATGAGAAGTGATTTCTGTACAGTCTGCATATCCACTTCTAGGCAGTTGCGTTCCAGCTGGATAGTGGGCTTTGTACTTCCTATCAGGACACACCAACAGACCAGGTCCTAGTTGTGTTCCTCTTCTGTAATAGTTGCCAGATGGTCACTTTCTTCTGTCACGTTCCAACTGTGTACTTGACTTGTACTTTTTGTTAGAGAACCCTAAAGCAGTAGGTCCTTGTTATGTTTCTTTTTATCTTGATTGCGTACAGTCACTGACTTGCTTGTGTTGGAGAACCTTAAGGAACCAGATCATCAAGTCCCTGTTGTGTTCCTCACTTTGCTGATTTTCAGGCTTCAATTAGTTCACATGAAATACATGTCCTATGTTCCAGGTGCTCTATCTGGTTCTTCATGAAAAGTTTGTTAGATCATCAGAACATAAGACATTGAAAACCCATCATATGGGAATCACATGGGTGGATGTAGAGTATAAGCTATCGGTTTAGTCCAATGCAGTAGTTTTGGATGAGACAATATATGTATTAAGAATTTATTAACTATATATAAATATTAAATTTTGAACTTAATAATTCAATGAACTCATAAAGTTTAAATTGTGAATTCTCTTTCAAAATACATGTCAAGCTCATGACAAACAGGTCGGGCCATTGAAAGTGTGACCACCTAATTCTCTTAAGCTCTCATTAATTAATTTACTACTAATAGAAAAATTAAAGTGCACTTCTTTATTTTCTTTATTTGTCTTTATTGAAGTCACGTGCCTCACGTGACCCTTTTGTAATAGGTCGGTTAATTAGTTAGTTGGAGGCAGTGCTCGTGTGTGTTGTGTGTGTGTATGTATGTATGTGTGTGTGTATATATATATATATATATATATATATATATATATATATATATATATATATATATAGTGCTCATGCATTGAAGAAGAGATACATTATCAGATTTTCATTCTCTCGTCCTCATTTCCTCTGTTCTTCACCTTAGCTTCTAGATTTTTTTAACATGGTATCAGAGCAGCGATTAGGGCTTTGAATCTGCTTCTTCTTCACCTAGCTAGTTTGCCATTGTCAAATCTAGTGCTTTCCGCCATGGGAGACACCTCAATACCTCAAATTGACCATCGTCATCCACTCTATCTTTAACCATCTGATACGCTTGGAGCGATTCTAATAAATATCAAGCTAACATGCCTAGAAAATTATGGATTGTGGAGTAGATCGATATGCTTGTCTCTATTGGGAAAGAACAAGCTAGGTTTCACAAAAGGAACATGTGTGAAGAGTTTATACAGAGGAGAATTAGCCGATCTGTGGAAAAGATATAATGATATATCTCTATCATGGATTAGGAGATATGTGTCACAGGAATAATTGTCAAGCATCGTCTATGTGTCAAATGTAGCAAAGTTCTGGTTGAGTTCAAGGAGAGGTTTGAAAAATCTAATTTGACTAGATTCTATCACCTTTAGACTCAAATTGGAACCCTAACTCAAGGTACTGATTTTGTTACCAAGTACTTTACTAAAATGAAAGTCTTATGGGACGAACAAAACACCTTAATACCAGGTAGAGGATGTAATTATAAGGAATCAGAACCATTTTTTTAAATGTTCTATCAGCAACGTCTAGTGCAATTTTTAGTAGGATTAAATGATACCTATGCTCACGTTCGCAACCAAATTTTGTGAAAAACACCTGTGTTATCAGTTAATCAAGCATATGCCTTATTGATACCAGAAGAAAGCCAAAGGGCTCTTGGTGTAATGGACATGAATAAGGAGTCACTGGCCATGTTAGCTAACAAGGGACAAATGATTAAAGGCAAAAAGTTTGGTGTAATCTGTGAACACCGTGGGTATAAGAGGCATTAAAAGGTGAATTTCTATAAAATTGCGGGATATCCACATGATTTCAAGAGCAAAAGAAAGCCAATGCAGGGTGCTGGTGGCTTCAAGACCTATACTAATAATGCAACAGTTGAAGAAAATAATTTTGCTGAAAGGAACAGTTCTACTGAGAGCTGGTCTCAAGGCCACTACAACACAGAGGAGGAGTATAAGCAGCGTGTGGACTTGCTGAACAAATCTTTAGTTGGTGATTGAAAAGTCAACATGGCAGGTATTGTTTCCATATTGTCGAATGATTATCTCTTTGAATGAATCATTGACTCAGGAGGCCTCTCATTATATCACTTCTTGCAAGGAGAAACTAGTTGACGTCAACAAACTAGGAAGTCCGGAAAGTAGAAAAGTGCAGGTACCAACTGGAAATAGGTCACAAATAACATATATAGGAAGTGCAATAATCAAAGAGGGACAGAGGATAAAAAATATTCTACATGTACCAGACTTCAAGTTCAACCTACTTTCAGTACCAAAACTAACCAAGGATCTTGTTTGCACTATTAAATTTTTTCCTGTTCTGTCTTTTACGAGGTCTTTACGGTGTCAAGGTGATGGGGATTGGTAGAAAAATAGATGGTATTTACATCCTTATAGGAGTAATAAAACCAGTAGTAGCAACAATAATGATAAAAGGAAACTATAACACAAAATTATAGTTGTGTTATAACACAAAATTCGAGATTAGGACATCTCTCCATGAAAGCAATGCGGCACATTCCTTTCTTGAAAGGTTTAGCGGATGAGCATACTCAACTAGAGTGTCAAATATGCCCAATGGCAAAGCAACACAGGTCAACAGTCCTAGATAGCACAAGTAAAACAGACTGTAGTTTTCAGGTTATACACCTAGATGTTTGGGGTCCTTATAAGCAGCCTACATATGACAAAAAATGTGAGTTTGTCGTAATTATTGATGACTATAATATATATACTTGGTTATGTTTGATACAGTCCAAATATGAAATGATAATTGTGTTGACAAATTTCTTTTCAATGATAAAATATCAGTTTGGCATGAATATTAAAGTACTGAGATATGACAATGGTACAGAATTCTTCAATTCTAAATGCAGTGCTTTATTTTCTGCTCTTGGAATAGTTCATCAAAGTAGTTGCCCATACACTCCACAACAAGATGGTACTGTGAAAAGGAAACATAAACATATTTTGGAGGTTGCAAGAGATTTAAAAATTTAGAGTTCAATCCCATTTGATTTTGGGGAGAGTGTATTAGGACTACAGTTTACCTAATTAATAAGATCCCAATTGAAATCCTCAAAAGCAAGTCACCTTATGAAATACTTCATGGAAAAGCACCAAAACTTGAACATTTGAGGGTGTTTAAATATTTGTTTTATGCAGTGTCTTACCAAGAGAAGATAAATTTGCTGCAAGAGCAAAGAGAACGGTATTTATGGGCTATTCAAAACCATAAAAGGGGTATAGGTTGTATGACTTGGAGTCTAAGTCGTTTTTGGTAAGCAGAGATGTTTCCTTCAAGGAAAGAAACTGTGGAGACAATGGAGATGATGCCTTGTTTCTATTGGATCCAATTCCAACTGAGAGCATGGATCCTATTACACCAGAAGCAGGATCTCAAATTACCAACTCAGCTGATGAACATGACATAGTGTCTGACACTTTTTCAGAA
Organism: Nicotiana glauca; assembly: GCA_026770625.1. NCBI lineage: Eukaryota > Viridiplantae > Streptophyta > Magnoliopsida > Solanales > Solanaceae > Nicotiana > Nicotiana glauca. The sequence continues at coordinate 269,263 of MU723245.1, forward strand.
GGAACACATTTGGAAAACACAAGAGATCTAGAGGAAAACCTGGACAATTCATAGACAATTATCAATCCCAATTGTAATGATAGCATCTCAGATTCCAGCATACCAGCTGAGATGAACCAACAATAGGCTATCACAAATGAACAAGATGCAGGAGAACAGTCTGTTGAACAAATTGCAGGTGAGCAACTTGAAGAGTTAGATGCAGGGGATCAGTTTGATAACCAAGAATCAAATAGAACTAGACCTAGTAGAGTCTCTAAGCCTCCTACATGGCTGAAAGACTATGTTACCGGGAAGAAGACTTCAGCCTTATGTCAGTATCCTATTACTGCTCATATATCTTACAATCATCTACCTGAATCATATCAATCCTATGTTGGTATTGTCTCAACTGTTGCAGAACCAAGAAGTTTTAAGGAAACAACTCAAGATGAGAAGTGGGTAGAAGCCATGAGGCAGGAAATAACTGCCTTGAAGGACAACCACACTTGGATAATTGTTGATCTCATAGTAGGAAAAAAATTGTTGGATATAAATGTATATATAAAATTAAATACAAAACCAATGGAGAAATAGATAAACACAAGGCCAGACTAGTGGCAAAAAGGGTACACACAACAAGAAAGTTTAGACTATCATGAAATATTCTCACCAGTTGCTAAGATGGTAACTGTGAGAACAGTGATAGCTATTGCAGCCTCAAAAGATTGGGATCTTTCACAAATGGACATCAATAATATTTTCCTACAAGTAGATTTGTTTGAAGAAGTATACATGGATTGCCTTAAGGCTTTCACAGATAGGTGAAGTATAAGGTATGTGATCGCAGCAAACTCAACCTTACACTATGGTAGGAAGAGTGGGCGCTAAGACTTTTACCCGAATAGTGGTATCGGGGTCAATTTCCACATGGTGCTAGAAAGGGAGTTGTGTATTTAGTTAGACTAGGAATGCGTGTTTGCTTCTAATTGAAATTCAAACATTTTTGGGTTTTTTGTTATTTAAATAACTACTATTATCAACTACAAGATAATGCTAAATTATGCTAAGAGATATGTTCTAAGTAGAGAAAGGCACTAGGGTCGTGGCATCACCTAGGTGGTTAGCTAATGGGGAGAAGCTACCAACAATAGATTGACATATTTGGGATCAATATTATAACTGTTGCACAATTGTACCTACTCTCACACCTCTCGGTAGAGAGAACGATTTTTTCCAATTGACTCTCTCGAGACCAGTTGGGTAGGCCAATTAGACCAAGCAACTAGGTTCAAATAGGGTGATTACTCTCTCGAGGTTTAACCCGTTAATTGGGACTACCATTTCTCATGGGTCCATCCCAATTCCTTGTTGGGTCAATTTTGGGGTCATAGACTCTCTTTCTCAAGAAGGGTCAAGACCCACTAAGCTAGAATCAATGTTTGCAACCACCAATCCTTAACTAAACCATAAAATTAACGCAAATAACAAACACCCAATATCAATCTATCATTAATAAGCAATACCCATCAATTACCCACACTAGGGTTGAGCCACAACCCTAGCTAATGGGTTTAGCTAGACATAATAAGAGAAGAAACTGAAGAAATAGAAGATGAAATAACCATATTAATTAATTACTAATGTTAAACTACAAGAATCTATGATGAAATAAGCTCAAAATGCCCAAAATATGCTAATACAAACGTCTCACGAGCGCAGCAGCTATCAGGTGTACAAAATTAACCTAAAAAATGGTAAAATATTCTATTTATACTAGGCTAGAAAAATCGAACAAAAATACCCCTGCAGGGTCAGTGCGGACTGCACAAAGTTGGCACGCGGCCGCACTGGGTTGCTTGACTTTTGAAACTTGCTCTCTGAAGACGTTGATGCGGACCGCACAATGAAGGAATGCAACCGCATGATAACTGGCGCGGACCGTGTGGACTTGTAGTACGACCGCATTGGCTGGGCGCGGACCGCGTCAGCTTGCGATTGAAAATGACAACTCTCTGAACTCTTATGGTGCGGCCGCATGACATGATGGTGCGTTCCACACCAAGTTCTGAATGTCCTTGCTTTAATGATCTTTGACACTTGAGCAGGTTTCACTCCGTTTCGAGCCGATTTTTGACTTTTGTTATCTTGTCGCTCAAACATGCAATCAAGTGCAACTTATAAGCATTCTGGGTCTATTTTATGGAAAATCATACATAAAGCATAGGAAAGTATGGGCATAAAACGTGTTAAAATCACAGTTATCAACTCCCCCAAACTTAAACCTTTGCTTGTCCTCAAGCAAATAAAATAAGACCCACCCCTAAAAGGGAAACATCCAAGTAATTCCAGCTTATCCTAAAGTAACCTCATCACCCATCAATTGGGACTAACAATTGCCCTCAATACGGATGCATCGTTAACACATTTTTTTAGCTTTTAAGAACTATGGATCAAATGTGACACAAGAGCATCAAGGGTTGACTCATTTCATCAAAGAGCTTTTCTCAAATACCTTGGTCATTGTGGAACCCAAACTCACACATCATCAATTCTCCCTAAGCGAACCTCACCTTTTAGAGTAATGACACACAAACCGAGGTTGATGGATTTTTCACTCATTTCTCTCACAAAGAAGGTCATAAGTCCGGCTCTAGGTACCATATGCTTGCTCCTTGTGTAAGTATCCACCAATGTAGGTTCCCTTCAACTCAAGATCATATATGGCTTTTGTGGAGTCATTGTAAAGGCTTTTGGGTAAGGGTAGGATATGTTTTGTTCAAGTGGGTTCAATCTTCCCTCAAGCACTTCTTTTGATTCATTTTGGCACATTTTCTTGACTCATTTGAGTACTCACTTCTTTTTTGAGGGGTTAGAGAGACACACTGTCACTCTTTTTTATGCAATTCAACACATTTCTCCCTTTTCCACTTTTTCACAACCTTATTCACTTTTATTTTCTTTGAATCCCTTTTTTGACCTTTATTCAATTTGGTCTTTTTCTTTCTATTGTCTTTTATTCCTTTTTCATTGCCTTCCTTTTATTTTGCTTTTGCACCTTTTACCATATTGTTTCCTTTCTTGTCACCCTCTCCCAAACTTAGATAATTGCCATTTACTCAAGGGAAGATTTAGGTGCCAAGAGAGGGTATCATTAATAATGGGCATAGACTTGTAGCTTTTGTTCTTGAAAGAAGAAGGTATAAGGCTCAAAGGGGTTAGCTAGGGATCATTTCATTGGTAGTTCATGGAATTGTTCGATCTTAGCACTTCGGATCAAGGAGAGCCTATACTAACTTCTCAAGCCAAATTTCACCTAGGATTTCGCCTCAACAAACACTCGGGGTAAGTTCTAGACCATCGGCTCAGAGCTTAGACTCATGATTCGAATTCTCACCACACACACTCAAGGATTGCCAAAGACGTCGAGTCGAGGGCCCACAACAACCTTAGTTATGATTCAAGCACACAATGGCCCCACACGACCATATGATGATTGTTTGGTCAACACAAGAGTCTCAAGGCCACCATTTTTCACCATCCTCAACACAACATTATGTCTTTGACCATGGGATCAAAGGCAAATGTGTTAGGCCCAAGTGAAGCTTGCCTGAGGTTTCCTTAACTATGAAATTTTGAAAATCAAAAGAAGAAAAATCAAAAATGGATTCAAACCCTTAAGAAGGTTGTCACGCCATCTATCATTGGGAAGAGCCACCCGGTTCGCACAACACTCTACCCTTGGAAAGAACCGTGGCATTAAGAAAACCAAGGGCTTATTGAAAACACCAAAATCAAAACGAAAGGCTACGAGCCTCACTACTAAGCTAAAACGAAAAATTTTAACGAAAATAGAAAAACCAAATGAATATGTACAATGGGGAGTAGAATATACAATGGGGATGAATATATACATAAGAGTCTAGAAGTAGCCAAAGTCAAAAGTTATATACAGGCCAACTATCAAATCCAAAACACAAACTAGAAATCAAATAAATATATACAGTCATCCAATTGTATCAGAATCAAAATAGTAGGGCGCACCCCCATGAATAAAAGCTGGCATTGTCCCCAATGCCAACTATCAAAATAAGCACAAAAAGAGAGATAAATGATATAGAATGGCTCCTTAAGCCTGGTCCACATGCATGGGGTCTCCTGTTATCCCCTGATCCTCTATAGTAGCCGGGACCTCAGACTGGTCTCCGGCCTGCTGCTCTGAAGCTGGTGTAGAATCTTGCTGCTGGACCGGTGGAAATTCTGCCACCTCACCGGAGGGAGGTGCCCTAAACCTCAGCCAACTCAATCACGACTCCCCCAGTGCTGGGCAACTTCCTCTTCTTCCTCATAGGCTTAGGTGCCTGCTCCTGTTGTGGCTCAGGTACTGGGACTGCTGCTGGAGGAGCTGGGTCCCTGAATAACAAGTCTAACAGCATCTGATTCGCCATTAGCTTGTCCACATCTGCTCGAAGTACCTGTACCGACTCCTTTGATGCCCTGGACTTCCTCATTTTCTTGTGCTCCTGAGCCAGTTTCTCCAAGGCTGTGATGTGTGCCCCAACTGCCTTAGTCAAGGCAGTCTGAGTCTCAAATATCTTCTTCTGGTTGGCCAGGAGCGTCTGCAGTGTTTCCTCAATAGACGGAGGAACCTGGACAGTGGCCGGGGTAGACTGGGCCTCAACTGAAGTGGCTAATGTGGACAACTTGGATGTCGCTACGGACATCCAGTTGTTCAAACTGGCCAATGTCATGGCTAGCTGCTGGGCTGTCAATGTGTTGGTCCGGGAAACAGGAACTGTAGGGCCAGCTGAAGAACTAGGGCCTGCCGAAGAGGAGGGCCTATCAACTGGGACAGACACAGTTGTGATAGAGGGAAGCTCTGTAGAAGGCTCGACCTCAACCAGCTTCTCAGACTGGCCGGTCGGGGCAGAGATGGATGACTTGATTTTCTTGTCCCCCTTTGGGTTGTCTGGACCTTGAATGCTAAACCAGGAGAAGGAGGCTATTGGGCGCACTGACACATCATAATGCATTTTCTTCACCTTCAAGTCCCTAAAATACAGAGTCAGAGTGTTTGGGAAAGGGTAGTTCCACGAACTGTCAATCCCCATAGCAGTGATTGCCCTACACATAACATTCCCCACATTGATAGGGAATCCAGTCATAATGGAAGCAATGAGCACAGCCCGGGGAAGAGGGACGGTCTGGTGATGTGAAATGGGATCCAACCTGTTGCACACAAAGGTGAGCCACCCTCTCGCCTCGAAATTCAGATTCTTCCTAAGGATTTTCACCCCTGCCTGTATCCAATCCGGAACAATACCCGAATGTGCCAAGAACTGAGCTAATCATGGGCGAACCTCCTCCTTCATTGCCAGCTTCTCCAAGTATTAGGTCTCGTCTTCATCCTTGAAACCCAAATAGTCATTAAATGCTTTGCCCGAAAATACAACATTCTTGTTCCTCACTTTGGTCACAGTGGATTCCTTTTTGGTGTAGGCTACATTTCTGTAGAACTCCTTGACCATGTGCTCATTTGCATTTATCAACCCGTCATTGAAGTGGTCCCACCCGCTTCTAGTTTGAAACTGTTCATAGACTTTGGGTAGGAGTGGCAATAAGTCCTTGATTATGATGCACCTCTCAGGGATGAGATGTCTTTTGGACCACATTTCCCGGAATTTGTGGAAGGCCAATTGACTAACAAAGCGGTCTTCCCACACTTCAGCTTTCCTCGTTCGTTCCACACCACCAACCTAGAGTACACCACTAACCGGGACCTCCTCGTCACTGTCAGCACTCTCCCCAGATTATGAAGTTGTGGGGGAAGTGGAGTACTTGTCGTTGCCCGCTGCGAAGCCATCAGATGACTCAGATTGTATAACTTGTGGATATTGGGCTGGGACTGGGGGGCTTGCCTCGAATCAGTTGATAGTTCCTGAGAGGGAAGGTACTCACTCCCCGACTGCTCTTCATCTGTCACTACTTGCTTCCTTGTCTTTAGTTTTGGTTGGGGAGTGAGTTTCTTTAGCTTAGCTTTCCCTCGCCGGGATGGTTCACCTCGACCGAGTTGTTTGGCAACACGTCCTCTTTGTTTCACCATTTTCTGCACACAAACGATTCTAACATTATTAGTATAGGCAAGTGCAGTGTATTATCATATGCATAATAAGTCAGAGCATCAAGAAGCATGTTGCAGGCAATATAATTAGACAAGAGCCACGCGGGCCGCGCCAACAGGGCATGCGGCCGCACAGGGAAAACTTAAGAAAACCACCTCTCTGAACATCTCCCATGCAGGCCGCACAAACATAGGATGCGGCCACGCGGGACCAGCGCGGTCCGCACCAACAGGTCATGCGGCCGCACTAGGCAACCACACCAATTGGGACCTTTCTAAACATCACTGACGCGGGCCGCGCAAACATGGCATGCGGTCGCGCGGGACATGGCACGGACCTCACAATCATGGCATGCGGCCGCACTGAGCTTTTAATATTGGGACAACTAGGGTTCAACAAAAATTGGTCAAATCTTTCACATTTTAGCATCCTACTTTGTCCATACTCGTTTATAACATGCCCATCATATCAAAGAACAACAAGAACAACATAAAACTATTCTAATCATGAACGATGAAGAACAAAAAGAAAAATGAAGAAGTTATTACTAAGGAAACATGTATAAAGTGTAAATTAATACTAATTAAAAACTAATGTGATAGATATGTTACCAGGAAAAATGAAGAAATGCTCTTGATGATAATGCAAATGAGAGTCTCAGGATGAACAGTGAAAAATTAGGGTTCAGAGATCGATTTGGCAAAAAGTTCTCAATGAAACCCTAGGGGTCTATTTATAGAAAGAGAAAGCGGGGCCCCGACTTACCGTCCAGCGTGGCCGCGTGAACATGACCGTGGGCCGCGCTGGGACTTACCATATACCCGTTGCTGAAACAAAGGCATGCGGACCGCATGAAATGGGCTGCGGCTGCATGAGAACCACGCGGGCCGCTCAAAAAGGGACGCGGCCGCGTGAACACAGTTCAGAGACTCATCACTTGTGACCTTCACCAGTGCGGACCGCGCAAGCAAGGGTGCGGCCGCACTATCCAATTGCAAAGACTTGGCAATATTTGCTTTGGCCAGTGCGGACCGCACAAGCAAGGGTGCGGCCGCACTAACCAACTTCAGAGACTGTGTACTTTTTGCACAGTTGTTTTGCATTGATTCAACACAATTCCTACAATATCTCACAAACCATTAGCTCAAAAATCCTAATCTACAACAGAAATCAAAAAGAAAGAAAAAGACATGGGTTGCCTCCCAATAAGCGCCTAATTTAACGTCGCGGCACGACGCATGTTACCATCATATCACTTCAAATGAATAAGTGCCACCACATGGCTATCATCGATCTTTCCCAAATAGTGCTTGACACGATGCCCATTGACCCGGAGCACTTCACCATTCTTGTTTTTAAGATCAAGAGCACCAAAAGGAGTTATAAAGACCACTTCAAAGGGACCACTCCATTTAGATTTGAGCTTCCCCGGAAATAACCTTAACCGGGAATTGAAAAGAAGAACCATGTCGCCTATCTTGAATTCTTTACCCCGAGCATACTTCTCGTGGAGGTACTTCATCTTGTCCTTATACAAGGACGAGCTGGAGTAAGCATGAAATCTAAACTCATCAAGTTCATCCAATCGCTCCACTCGGATGTTGGCCGCAACATACCATTCCAAGTTCAGTTTTTTCAATGCCCACATAGCCTTGTGTTCTAGTTTAACCGGTACATGGCAAGCCTTACCAAACACCAACCAATATGGAGACATACCAATCGGAGTCTTGTAAGCCGTCTGATAAGCCCAAAGAGCGTCATCCAATTTCTTTGACCAATCGGTCCTATTAGCATTCACTGTTTTGGACAAAATACTCTTAATTTCCCGATTTGAAACCTCCACTTGACTGCTTGCTTGTGGATGATAGGGGGTAGTCACCTTGTGGTTAACTCCATATTTAGCAAGCAAAGAGTAAAAGGCCTTGTTGCAAAAATGGGACCCCCCATCACTAATGATAGCACGAGGGGTTCCAAACCTAGCGAAGATATTCCTTTTCAAAAATGCCATGACACTCCGAGCTTCATTGTTGGGAAGAGCCACGGCTTCAACCCACTTTGACACATAGTCCAGTGCCACGAGAATATACGTGTTCCCACAAGCGCTTACAAACGGGCCCATGAAATCAATGCCCCAAACATCAAAAATATCTACCTCGAGGATTGTACGGAGAGGCATCTCATCCCTTTTTGAAAACCCACCAGCTCTTTGGCATGCATCACATTTCTTTACCAAATCGCTCGCATCTTGAAACAAAGTCGGCCAATAGAAACCGCAACTTAAAACCTTTGACGCCGTCCTCACTCCCCAATGATGACCACCATAAGGAGAATAGTGGCAAGCTTCCAATATGTTTATTTTCTCAGTTTCCGGCACACATCTTCGTATTACCCCGTCCGTACAAATTTTGAACAAATACGGCTCATCCCAATAGAAATCTAAGCTATCCCACTTGAGTTTCTTCCTTTGGTTGGAAGAGAGCTCACACGGGACATTGCCGGTCACTATAAAATTGGCGATGTCCGCAAACCAAGGTATGTCACCCATAGAAATTGAAAGAAGTTGCTCATCGGGGAAAGCATCATTTATCTCAACGCCATTGCTCGGTCTTCCTTCTTCCTCTAGCCGGGACAAATGATCCGCGGCTTGATTCTCACTTCCTTTTCTATCCACAATCTCTAGATCAAATTCCTGAAGGAGTAGTACCCATCTCATCAACCTTGCCTTCGAGTCTTTCTTTGTCATTAAATACCTGAGGGATGCATGGTCCGTGTGAATGATCACCTTCGCCCCCATAAGATAAGGGCAAAATTTCTCCATCACGAACACAATAGCCAAGAGCTCCTTTTCCGTCACCGTGTAGTTTCTTTGGGCCTCATTCATCGTCTTGCTCGCATAATACACGGGATGGAACATTTTTTTGATTCTTTGGCCAAGCACCGCACCTACTGCTACATCACTCGCATCACACATAAGTTCAAAAGGCAATTCCCAATTGGGTGCGGTGATGATGGGAGTTGTGGTAAATTTGTGTTTCAATAACTCAAAGGACTCCATGCACCTCTCATCAAAGACGAACTTAACATCCTTTTCCAACAGTTTACAAAGTGGGTTCACAACTTTTGAAAAGTCTTTAATGAATCGCCGGTAGAACCCGGCGTGACCCAAAAAACTTCTCACCCATTTGACAGAAGTGGGGGGAAGAAGTCTTGAGATCATCTCAATTTTTGCCTTATCGACTTCAATTCCATATTTTGAGATTTTGTGACCCAACACAATACTCTCTTGCACCATGAAGTGACATTTTTCCCAGTTTAGTACAAGATTGGTTTCCTCACATCTTTTCAACACCTTGTCCAAGTTCACTAGGCATTGTGAGCACGTGATTTCTGCCCTATATGAATTACTCCCATAAAATATCAGAAAATAATTTTCCCAATTTTTTGCAATTTATAGGAATTTTCATAGAATTTTGTTAATTATTTGCATTATTGTGCATATTTTTTCCATTAAAAAATCAAAAAATACCAAAAATACCATGCATTACATTTAGAATTTGTTTATATTTTAGGATTAATTTATTAGTTAGTTGCTTTATTAAAAAATAAAAATCACAAAAAATGGCCCATTTTTACATTCTTAGCTTTAAAATTTTGGATTATTAATCTTTCTCTTTAAATTTAGGATCAATTAATTTTTATAAACTTTGTAGTTAAATAATCAGTTTAATTTTACAATTTGAATTAATTTAAGAATTTAATTAATTAAATAAAAGAAAAGGAAAATAGAAAAAAATTGACTTAGTCTTGGTGTATTAGGCCACCCCAATGAACAAATACAATGGCCCAATTACCTTATACCTACCCAACCCAAACCGGGTCGACCCGACCCAATATTCAAACCCATTTCCCCACACTAAAAACCCTAGATGTACCTATAAATGCGGAGAAGAAAACAAAAAAAGAACGCCTGGAGAAGCTGAAAAAGCTGCGGCTGAAAAATACACGGACCCGCCCCTGTCCTTCACCTTCTTACTTGAGCAGCCATTAACAAGAGCTGAAACCAGCCGCTAGACTCAAAACAGACCCCTTCCCCCAGCGAACTTCAGCCTTCTGTCACCCAACGACCGCCCTTCAGTGACACACACACACGCACAATAGCCCTTCTTCCTTTATTAAAGAACAGATCGAGTAGCAGAAAAAAATCGAGTAGGAAACGGAAACTGAGATTCAAGGTTCAGGTCAGACGCCGGTTCGAGTTCGGGTCCGGTGAGGTCGTCGAGTTGTCAAGGTTAACGCTCGTAACTCCGGTGTTGGTTCTGTCTACTTTTGGTCAGTTTTCTTGCTTCCAATTATTCGGTTCAGAAGTATTATTCATGAGTTTAATGTACCATTCGATCGATTTTCTTGTTTGAAGTATTATTCATGAGTTTAGCATGAGTTTAATGTACTGTAGATGTGTTTTGAGCTTCTGTCATTTTCTGCTCTAAAAGTCAGAAGGCATGCTTTGGTTTGATACGGTTTCATTGTATAATTGACGCTTTTTCTCGAGTAAGTTTATCCGGGAATTTCATGGATATTAGAACATTTTTTCGTTTCTCTGTAAAGAGCATTTTTTGGTTGTTGAGTGTTTCATATTTTTGTTTCTTATGGAAAATTTACGATCCCAAAGATCTATATGAGATGATTAACGCATCAACGCATAAGGTTAATTTGCTGTAAAGATGAAAGGTTTCTGATAATGTGTTTATTTTAGTGATTATGTGTTTATGGAGAAAGATTAGTGTGCATTGTTCATGTGTTGTCTAGTCTTGTAAAATGGAACGTTCACCGTATGGATTAATTCAAGTAGCGTCATTTGGATTATTAGACATAAGACTAAAATTAGCTTTGCTTTTAAGGATATTTGTTTGGTTTTGACAGTATATGAGCTAAGTCGGTTCGGTTTGCTAAATTCTAGCAGAACGTTAATAATTCGTTAAGTTCTCTTTTGGGTGGATAAATGAATCATCGTATCTATGGGTGCGGTACCCGTGGTGTAGTTGTGACTCCTAATCCGTTCAATATGGATCTCCTAGTTCAATTAGTTAAATGCTTTTCCTTTTCCTTCAAAAATGAAATTGAGGTGCGTCACGCCAAATAAAAATCTCAAATGCGTGGCCCTCATTTAATTGTTTCTTCTAAATATACTTAGAATTCGAGGCGTGCCATTTAGCAAATTCCATGGCCCTCGCAAAGTTACTAACACGTAGTTGCTTTAGGCGCGTTATTTTAATAATATTACCTTCTTAAACTAGGGTGCACATTTATGTGACCCAAATCCAAATCCCAATGAAATTAAAATATATCAAAAATCATGGGTGCATTTATGTGACGTGGTTCGAGACGTGTTTTAACGATGTTGCAATCTTCTTTTAAAAAAAAATAATATATATATATATATATATATATATATATATATATATATATATATATATATATATATATGCGGTTGAAAAGTTAAAATTTGCACATAGGTTCATAATTATATAAAATCAGATAATTAAGCCAGATAAGATAGTTGAACGACCGTGCTAGAACCACGGAACTCGGGAATGCCTAACACCTTCTCTTGGGTTAACAAAAATTCCTTACTCGGATTTCTGGTTCGCGGACTGTTAAACAAAGTCATTCTGATCCTCGATTCGGGATTTAAACCGGTGACTTGGGATACCATAAATCTCCCAAGTGGCGACTCTGATTTTAATTAAAATAAATCCCATTTCGATTGTCACTTCAAGTTGGAAATAACTCCCTTATTATTATACCCTTTACGGGGGTGTAGTATGTAAAAAGGAGGTGTGACAGGCATTCTTCAAATGAGTCCCCCACCACACTAAAATCGTCCATCAAGACCTCTAGAATATCCTCCACCATGTCGGTGAAGATTGCCATCATACATCTTTGGAAGGTCGCCGGAGCATTACAAAGTCCAAATGGCATGCGTGAGAAAGCGAATGTGCCATACGGACATGTAAATGTTGTCTTCTCCTGATCCTCTGGGGCAATGAGAATTTGATTGTACCCCGAGTAGCCATCAAGGAAACAATAATAAGCCCAGCCCGCTAAACAATCAAGCATTTGGTCCAAGAATGGTAGAGGGAAATGATCTTTTCTCGTGACCTTGTTGAGCTTTCTATAATCCATGCAGACTCTCCAACCTGTGACCGTACGGGTAGGAATCAATTCATTGTTAGCATTAGTGACGACCGTCATACCACCCTTCTTTGGCACACATTGGACTGGGGAGGACCATGAACTATCCAAGATTGGGTAGACTACACCGGTGTCCAACCACTTGATAACCTCTTTCTTGACCACCTCTTGCATAGCTTCATTTAGTCTTCTTTGATGTTCAAGATATGGCCTTGCATCTTCCTCCAAAATGATCTTTTGCATGCAAAAAGCAGGTCTTATACACCGAATATCCGCCAACGTCCATCCAATCACCCGCTTGCGCTTTTGTAGAACCATCAAAGTGGCGTCAACCTACATGTTAGTTAAGCAATACGAAAGAATAACAGGCAAAGTGAAATTAGGACCCAAATATTCATACCTGAGGTGAGGAGGAAGTGGTTTCAATTCCAACACCGGTGGCTCCTCAATAGATGGCTTTGTTGGGGGAGTTTTACGATTCTCAAGGTCCAATCATAACTTCCTAGGCTCATAAGAGTATGAGCCCATACCATGCAAAGCATTTACACATTTAATTCTCCCGGCATCATCATTAGCCTCCATGTTCAAAAGCATCGCTTCAAGTGGATCTTCAACATTGATCATTGCGCTTGTGTCATCCATTATCACCGCCGTGACAATGTCAACAAACAAGCACACCTCGGTGCTATTTGGTTGCCTCATAGACTTGCAAACATGGAACACCACCTTTTCATCACCAACTCGGAAGGTCAACTCTCCCCCCTCGACATTAACCAAAGCCTTCCCCGTTGCTAGAAAAGGTCTTCCAAGGATAATTGGGACTTCAAAGTCCACCTCACAATCTAGTATCACGAAGTCGGCTGGCAAGATAAACTTATCAACACGAACAAGGACATCATCGATTATACCCAAAGGCCGTTTCATTGACCTATCCGCCATTTGGAGCCTCATTGAAGTCGGGCGAGGTTGTCCGATTCCCAAAGTCTTTAAAACCGAATATGGCATTAAATTGATACTCGCCCCCAAGTCACAAAAGGCTTTAGCAAAGTCGGCGCTTCTAATACTGCATGGGATAGTGAATGCGCCGGGGTCCCCAAGTTTAGGAGCCATGGAGTGTACGATTGCGCTCACTTGATGGGTCATCTTGATTGTCTCATACTCCATTGATCTCTTCTTTGTAACCAAATCCTTCATGAATTTCGCATACCCCGGCATTTGCTCGAGTGCCTCCATCAAAGGCACATTGATAGTCAAATTCTTCATCATCTCAATGAATTTCTTAAATTGGTTATCACCCTTTTTCTTGGCCAACCGTTGAGGGTAGGGCGGAGGAGGCCTAGGCAAGGGTGCCTTGGCTTTGGGCACCTCCGGCTCGGGCCTATCTATCATGTGTTCCCTAGACGGTTTCACGTTCTCTTGAGTCTCCTCCTCAACCTCATGAATATCAATTCGCACATCATTTCTCGCTCTTGCTCCCACTGCATCATCAACCCCCATAGGCATATCATCATCATGCAACTCATCTTCATCAACCATGACTTGATTCTCTCTTGAGGCGTGCACATCACCGCCTCGTCCACTCTGCGTGGTCACCGCCATCACATGGTTGTTGTGCCCACCTTAGGGTTTACTACCGTGTCACTTGGTAGAGAACTCTTCGGGAGAGTGTTTAAGGATTGTGTAATTTGACCAAGTTGCACCTCCAAGTTACGGATGGAAGTGTTGTGTAAAGCCAATTGCGCATCGGAGTCTTGGTTCTTCTTCATCATTTGTTCAAACATAACTTCAATTCTCCCAAATTTATTTCCCGAAGAACTAGAACCTTGAGATTGAGACGGTGGCGGGTTGTTCGGTTGTTGAAACATCGGAGGCCTTTGAAAGCCTTGCCCCCGATTACCTTGACCACCATTTTTGTTCCACCCTCCTTGACCATGGTTATTATTCCAATTGTTGTTGTTGTTTCTGTTCCAATTTTCACCATTGTTACCTTGATTCCCCCAATTGTTGTTTTGGTTATTCCCATTCCAATTTCCACCTCCTTGTTGATTGCCCCAATTTCCTTGGGATTGCCATTGTTGATTTCCTTGGTTTCCTTAATTTCCTTGGTAGTTGTTAACATATTGACAATCCTCACTTTGCTCATCATAGTACTCATTTGAATAACCACCACCATCATCATAGTTGTCACAATTTCCTTGAGGTTGTTGCCCTCTTTACCTTCTTTTCATCATAATCACTCCTTCCATGGCATTGACTTGGCGCGGGTTTTGAACTTGTTGCAATTGCCCCTTCGCCAATTGATTCATTGTTGTTGTGAGTTCGGCAATGGCTTGGCCATGATCATGCAACTCCTTATGCAAATGTATGACATTATGATCACCTTGAGGAACATTTGGCCGGCTTTGCCACGCCGAAAAGTATCGGCCATTTCATCTAACACATCACAAGCTTCATTGTATGAGAGCTTCATAAAATTTCCACCCACCAATTGGTTCACAATACATTGGTTTGTTGTGTTGATGCCCCTATAGAACGTTTGTTGAATCATCACATCATTCATATCATTATTTGGACACTCTTTGACCATATTTCTAAATCTCTCCCATATTTCATGCAAAGGTTCCGTTGGCTCTTGTTTGAAAGCCAAAATCTCATCACGGAGTGCCTCCATGTGACTTGGAGAAAAGAACTTGACAATGAACTTGTCCGCCAATTCATCCGACGTTGTGATGGAATGATTTGGAAGCCTTTCTAACCAATCCAAATGCTTTTCCCCGAAGAGAGAATGGGAAAAGCCTCAATCTCAAAGCATCCTCGGACACATTGGTTTGTTTACTCCCCCAACAAGTATCTACGAACCCCTTCAAGTGATTGTGTGCATTTTGGTCGGAGGCGCCCGTAAAATACACTCTTTGCTCGAGAAGTGTCAACATAACAATGGTGATTTGAAAATTCCCCGCCCGGATTCTAGGAGGAACTATGGCACTTGCATAACCCTGGTTCGGAAGGACCCTTGGAGCTACTCTTGGTGGATGCGGAGGAGGGTCTGGGATTTGATCATTTGGATTTGCATTGGCATTTCTGCCTCTCCGTGGTACTTGTGGTACCTGGAGCTCATCTTGCTCAACATCATCAACCTCCTCCCCCGCGACCACATTTTCAGGAGGGACATTTCCGTTTAGAGCCATGTGTCCCTGATGGATCGACACAAATATCATTAGTAAAAAAAAGGAAAGAGAAGCAAAACACAAAACTAGCTACGCAAATAGTCAACACCGTAAGCTCCCCGGAAACGACGCCAAAAAGTGATCACAACAAACTCAACCTTACACTATGGTAGGAAGAGTGGGTGCTAAGACTTTTACCCGAATAGTGGTATCGGGTTCAATTTCCACAGGGAGCTAGAAAGGGAGTTGTGTATTTGTTTAGACTAGGAATGCGTGTTTGCTTCTAATTGAACTTCAAACATTTTTGGGTTTTTTGTTGTTTAAATAACTACTATTATCAACTACAAGCTAAGGCTAAATTATGCTAAGATATATGTTCTAAATTGTGATTAATATAGAGAAAGGCACTAGGGTCGTGGCATCACCTAGGTGGTTAGCTAGTGGGGAGAAGCTACCAACAATAGATTGACATATTTGGGATCAATGTTATAACCATTGCACAATTGTACCCACTCTTACACCTCTCGGTAGAGACAACAATTTTGCCCAATTGACTCTCTCGAGACCAATTAGGTAGGCCAATTAGACCAAGCAACTAGGGTTCAAATAGGGTGATTACTCTCTCAAGGTTTAACCTGTTAATTGGGACTACCATTTCTCATGGGTCCATCCCAATTCCTTGTTGGGTCAATTTTGGGGTCATAGACTCTCTTTCTCAAGAAGGTTCAAGACCCACTAAGCTAGAATCAATGTTTGCAACCATCAATCCTTAATTAAACCATAAAATTAATCCAAATAACAAACACCCAATATCAATCTATAATTAATAAGCAATACCCATCAATTACCCACACTAGGGTTGAGCCACAACCCTCGCTAATGGGTTTAGCTAGACATAATAAGAGAAGAAACTGAAGAAATAGAAGATGAAATAACCATATTAATTAATTACTAAAGTTAAACTACAAGAATCTATGATGAAATAAGCTCAAAATGCCCAAAATAGGCTAATACAAACGTCTCACAAGCGCAACAGCTATCAGGTGTACAAAACTTAACCTAAAAATGGCAAAATATTCTATTTATACTAGGCTGGAAAAACCGGACAAAAATACCCCTGCGGGGTCAGTGCGGACCACATAAAGTTGGCACGCGGATGCACTGGGTTGCTTGACTTTTGAAACTTGCTCTCTGAAGACGTTGATGCGGACCGCACAATGATGGAATGCGGCCGCATGATAACTGGCGCGGACCGCGTGGACTTGTAGTGCGGCCGCATTGGCTGGGTGCGGACCGCGTTAGCTTGTAGTGCGGCCGCGCCGCTTGCGATTAAAAATGACAACTCTTTAAACTCCTATGGTACGGCCGCATGACATGATGGTGCTGTCCGCACCAAGTTCTAAATGTCCTTGCTTTAATGATCTTTGACACTTGAACAGGTTTCACTCCGTTTCGAGCTGATTTTTGACTTTTGTCATCTCGTCGCTCAAACCTGCAATCAAGCGCAACTTATAAGCATTCTGGGTCTATTTTATGGCAAATCATGCATAAATCATAGGCAAGTATGGGCATAAAATGTGTTAAAATCACAGTTATCAGTATGCAAACTACTTAAGTCACCCAGTGGCTTAAAACAATCTTCTCGACAAAGGAACATCAAGCTCACTGATGCCCTAGTAGAAGCAAGCTACAAGTAGAGTTCTTATTATCATTCTCTATTCACAAAGAGGGTTGGAGATGATATTGTCATAATCTTGGTGTATGTGGATGATATTCTCATCACAGGGAACAACAAGAAGCCTATTGAAGAAGCTAAAGGCACCATTTCATAACAGGTTTAAAGTAAAGGACTTAGAAAAGTTGTCACATTTCCTGGGCAATGAAGTTTTAAGATCTACGTCTAGGGTTTTGCCTAATCAAAGAGAGTATGATTTAGAATTGCTTGAAGACATTGGTTTGAGTGGGTCCAAACCTATTACTACATCACTAGAGGTTAACGTTAGACTCATACCTGTTGAGTATGATACTCATATTGGGAGATCTGATGATGAGCAATTGACAGATGCTAGAAGTTAGCAAAAGTTAGTAGGCAAGCTGCTATATTTGACCATTACCAGGCCAAACATCAGTTTTACAGTGCAAGTACTGAGTCAGTTCATACAGCAGCCCAAATTATCACATTAGAATGCAACTTTTAGATTGGTAAGGTACATTAATAGGCCACCTGGACAAGGTATACTTTTAAAAAGAGGAGCTGATATAGAGCAGTTAGCAGCCTCATGTGATTCAGTCTGGGCTGCTTGCCCAAATATAAGAAGATTAGTAATAGGTTATGCAATCAAGTTAGGGGAGTCTTTGATATCTTGGATATCTAAGAAGGAACAAACCATAAGTAGAAGCTCAGTTGAAGCTAAATGCAGAAGTATGACAGCAATAGTAGCTAAAGTAGTTTGGCTAGAAGGTTTGCTAAAAGAATTGAGTATTGACATATCAACATTAGTGAAGTTTTTCAGCAGCAATGCATATTGCAGCTAATTCAATATATCATGAAAGAATAAAACATATCGAGATTGACTGTCATTTCATTTGGGAGAAGATCAATAAGGGACCAGAATATTTGGGAAGCAAATATCAACTAGCTAATCTTTTCACAAAAGGGCTGGGTGCAGCACAACACCATTATTTGTTATCCAAACTAGGGGTGTTAGATGTGTACCACCCTCCAGCTTGTGGGGGGGGGGGGGGAGGTATTGAAGTCGCGTGTCTCACGTGACCTTTTTGTAATAGGTCGGTTAATTAGTTAGATAAAGGCAGTGCTCGTGTATGATGTGTGTGTGTGTGTATATATATATTAAAAGTGGGAAGCCCAAATTAAAAAGTTAAATTACCATTATACCCTGTTAATAAATATCTATAATAATAATTAAATAAATATTTGAAAAATATTAATTTATGTTGTACCTTTTCTAAATAGTTGTGTTCTTTCATTAGTAATTAATTTGTAAGAAAACTACTTTGTCGTTAGAAACGAACCATCACTTTTCTAAAATAACACGTTTTGGGGCTGCTTCCCAACCAATGCATCTGTTGAATTATATTATCTTTTTAGAAAAAAAATGGAAGAACACAAGCGCAACTTACTAGTACATGAAGACAGGGCAAAATTGATAGAAATGGCACTAATGGCTGCTTTAACCTATAAATGTGCCACTCAGGTAATCATTTTGCCATTTAACAGAAAAAATTTGTATCATGGATTGGCATGGTTTATTTTTTACTGTGAATTTTACCTTGCAAGTTTATCGATAGTTGAAAACAATGGATGGAAATCCATGTGGATTGCATTTCATGTATTAATATTATGTCCTTCCTCTACGGGTTTTACAATGAAACGTATTCAAATGCATCAAAGAGAAAGTGGCTTTTTACAGATTTGGTCCAATGAATGTGTCTAATTATCCAATTTTTTCAATGAATGCGCCTCTTTAGAGTATAAACTATATATTTTTCTTGAAAATCTTTTTCTTTTTAAGAAAAGCTCATGAGATTGAAAAAAAATTTGCTAACCAAAATTTCCAAGTCAAAAGGATTACTGGTTGAGAAATTTATGTGGTGAAATTCTACAAACTAATTACATGCGCATATTAGTCTACTTATCTTCATTTACATGTGGAGGTTTAACAGGCTTGGTGAGGGTGTAACACTGAGATAAAGAACTAGCAGTATTTTTAGTTGTCGGAATTAATTGGCCAAAGTTGTTGTATAAAGAATAAGATAGTCTCGATTATGCATTTGGTGAGTACATAATTTATTTTATAAGTTTTTTTGACCTTTTAAATGATTTCTTTTTAACTTTTTTCATATCCTATTATATTAATGTATTATATTGTATCGTTCGATGAATACAATATTTGGATAGATTGTATCGTTTGCCATTATTTTATAATATCATGCACCAGCAATATGAATAATAAACTTACACTATTATAAAGAAAAATTATAATAAGGGATAAAATTATTATATAAAAAGGTAGGATAAGTGATGAATAAAATTATTAATAATAATGAAGGGTGACATGAGAGAAAAAGACAAGATAACGACGCGACCACACCAAATCGGTCGTTACATAAAGAGGCACATTTCGTCGTTACAAAATGACAGATTTAACGATACGATACAATAAAATTTAAGTAATAATCAAAAAATTATATTTAATGTAACAATACGGTACAAGACAATAGGTAAAAACCATCCAAATAAGCTATGAAGAGAGGCGAATGGTTGAGAAGGTATAGAAAGTGCTGCAGACAAAAAAGTCTTTCGATTAGGTTAGTTTTGATTATTGAGATAATAAAAAATACAATGTCAAGGCGACGACGAAACTTTGAGAGCTTGAGTATATTTTGTGTTGGTTATACTGGGTTTTACTTTCTTAACTGCGCTTATTAACTATTTACTATCCTATTTTTTTTTTTGAAGTCTTAACTTCTATGAATGATAGAATAGACAACTTATAGAAGTGGTAGCTTTCGACAATCACTTAGCATTTCTTCATCATAAGTTACCTTAAAATATATCATGTCTGCATAATGTTATGCTTAGGAATAATACCTTTAATGGTTACAGTGTTGAGTTTCTTTTTAATATGAAAAGATATTAAAAAGAGAGTGAATGGAAAATAGAGGAAAAATAAAATTTTTGAGTAAAATTTTAAGCTTCCCTCTCTTTTTAATGACATATTGTCCCTCATTGGTAGAGGATAAGAATTTTGGTGGGTTTATATACAAATGCACTTCATGTAGCTCTAAAAGAGTTAGGAAGAAGGCAAGCCTCGCGCCGTCGTTGTCTTCGGCTTCGGCTTCGGCTTCGGCTTCGGCTTCGATTGATTAATTTTTTGGACCAAATTTATTTGTTAATAGTGAATATTAACGTGATATAATCCGTGTTTGTAATGGATATTTTCCAATCCGTGTATTGCCCCACCCATTGCAATAGTTGTCGCCTAGTGCTCCTCCCACCATGGCCAAGTGCTTGCTCCAACAAGCTAGTGCATGTTCCACCATGGAGGGTGGCGGGTCTCACAACTGCACTATAAATAGATGGTGCAAATAGTGTGATGACCCGACCCGTCGTCTCGTGAGTTACCGCTCTGTTTCCCTCATTTTATGCTTCTTCATGTTTTATTATCAGTATTTGGTGTGTTATAGTTGATTTGGATTGGTTTTGGTATAAATGAGGCACTTAGTCTCTTTTAAGAAGGCTTAAGTTGGAAAAGTCAACCGGACATTGACTTTTGAGTTAGAAGGCTCGGATGTGATTTTCGGTGATTCGGTTAGCTTCTGGAAGTGATTTCTGACTTAGGAATGTGATCGGAATTGATTTTGGAGGTCCAGTGTAGAATTAGGCTTGAAATGGCAAAGTTAGTATTTTGGCGAATTCTGGTTGATGAGTGAGATTTTGATCCAAGGGTCGAAATGGAATTCCGAGAGTTGCTGTAGCTTCGTTATGTGATTTTTGATGTGTGTGCAAAATTTTAGGTCATTCGGACGTCGTTTGGTCAGATTTTTGATCGGAAGTGCATTTTGAAAGTTTTGAAGAACTTAGGCTTGAATTCGATGCATTTTGATGCTTTTGGTGTTAGTTGAGGTATTTTGAGGATTGGAGCAAATTTTAATAATGTTTTAAGACATGTTAGTACTTTTGGTTGAGGTCCCGAGGGCCTCGGGGTGAGTTCGGATGGTTAAACGGAGAGTTTTTGGATTTTTGCAAGGAAATGAGCTGCTGGTATCTGGTATTTTCGTACCTGCGGTTATGGGACCGTAGGTGAGGTATCGCAGAAGCGATGGTGAAGCCGCAGAAGCGAAAGCTTGGAAGTTGCCTGATTCCACAGAAGCGGTTGGTGGATTCGCAGATGCAGGAAAATGGGCGCAGAAGCGGTCCTGGCCCTACTTTGAATTTCCGTAGAAGCGGAAGATAAGTCGCATAAGCGGTTCCGCATAAGCGGTCATGGGACCGCAAAAGCGAAAATGCTGGACAGATTTAAGATTAATTCCTCCGCGAGGTTGGGATATTTTCCATCATTGTTGAACATCTTGAGAGCTTTTTGGGAGCAATTGAAGAGGGTTTCGACTGGAGTTTATTGGAGGTAAGATTTTTGAGTTAAAAACATGATTATTATGTGAAATTAACTTATAAATTCATGGAATTAAGCCTAAAATTGATGAACTAGGGCTTGGGATTTTGAGATTTAAATTTGGGATTTGAGGGAGCATTTGATCTCGGATTTTTGTAACTTTGATTTGTATAGACTCGTGGCGAGATGAGGAATCCATTGATGTGAATTTTCTGATTTTTCGAGAAGTGGGCCCAGGGCTCGAGTTTTTCTAATTTCGAGATTTTTGATATTTTTCGATTATTTTCGATTGGGTATTGTTCCCTTAGCATATTGTGATGTATTCGCTCTGATTTTTGTTAGATTCGACGCGCGTGGAGATCGATTTGAGGGGAAAAGGCATCGAGAGCTAGAGATTTCACCGGTTCGAGGTGAGTAATGATTGGAAATGATATCCTGAGGGTTTGAAACCCCGGATTGCACATTGTAGTGCTATATTGAGGTGACTTGCATGCCGAATAGTGGGCGTGGGGTAGAGCACTGCTGGGGATTGTGACTTGGTCCGTCCCGATTGATTAATTTAACACATATTTGACTGAAATTTATTTGTTATCACTGTTGTGAGCACGTGATTTTTACCCCAAGTAAAGAATTCCAAAATTAAAAATAAATAAAAGGGAATTAATTAGGAAAACATCAAAAATGGTAGAACAAATAATAAGAAAATTAAATAAAAAATATAATAATATAATAGGAATAAATAAATTACTTCAGAAAATAATAAAATAAATATAAAATAGAAAATACAAAAATCAAGATAATAACAATACAATGTACAAACAAGAGCAAAACTGAAATTTGGGCCAAATATGATATATATATTCACCAAAACCGGACCAGGCCCAAAAATCCAGCCCAGTCCGCCCATCCCCTGATACAACCAAACGACACCGTTTAAGTTCAA
>MU723245.1:297051-312013 GCA_026770625.1 Nicotiana glauca
TCGGGATTCAAACCGGTGACTTGGGACACCATAAATCTCCCAAGTGGCGACTCTGAATCTTTTAAATAAAAGAATCCCGTTTCAACCGTCCTTTAATTGGAAAAACTCTTTTTATGTTTATATCCCTTTCGCCGGGGTGTAAGCGCCGTAAAAAAGAGGTGTGACAACTGTTGTTTGGACTGATTGCCGTATTTGGGCTTCGTGCCAACTATTTGAACCCTTCGGGGATTATTTTTAGTGTTTTTCTCACTGTTTTGACTTATTACTTGAACTCAGTCATACTATTTCTCCACTACTTTACAAATCAGCCACTTTTACTCAGATTGAGTCTAAAAATGATAATTTGGGCTGAAGACTACTGTTTATTAGTGCCCGAGGGGCTTGTGATGATATTCTGACTAAGTGGGGCAGAGAGCCAGATGTGAGTATACACGGAGAGATGTGAGGCCTAGGGCCTAGATGTGAAGATTATATATGGATGGGACTGCACGCCGCAGTAGTATATTATATGGATCGGACTGCACATCGCAGTAGTATATTATATGTATCAGACTGCATGTCGCAGTATGTATATATTGGATCGGACTACACGCCGTAGTGATATAGCGCTTGGGCTGTAGGAGCCCCTCAGGAGTCTGCACCCCCACAATGAGCGCAGGTACCCATATGGATCAGGCTGCGTGCCGCAGCAAGCTATGGATCGGGCTACACGCCGTAGCGATATGTGGATCGGGCTGCATGCCGCAGCAGTTACTATGTGATACTGTTCTGAGAGAGAGAGAGCCCGAGGGGCTGAGAGTGTTGTTGAGAGTGAGCCCGAGGAGCTGGTTCAGTTTGAGATATTGCCCGAGGGGCGAACTTTTACGTGCACATTTTGCATACTTCTTTGCCTTTTTCCTGTTGTACTGTGGTATTTGTGCCCGAGGGGCGGATTTTCTGTGCTAATCAGCACTAACTATTTTGAAACTATTTTCGTAATTATTGAAAAGACCATTTTCAAAAGAGATTTAAACTGAGCCGAAATATTTCTAAAGATTTCACTGATTTCACTATTTTCTCATAAATTGTACCCGGCTTCTGTATAGCATGTTGGTTACTTTACGTGATTTCTTGCTGCTAAGTTATTATTTACTTTTATTACTAACTGAGTTCGAGTACTCACTTTACTCCCTGCACCTCGCATGCAAATGCAGGTATTATTCACCCGGTAGCGGGTTTTGAGCTGGTTAAAGGTATTGCTATTGTAGCTAAGCAGAGTGACCACCAGCGTTCACAGCACCTGATTACTTCCTTTGGTTCTAAATTTTATTCTGTATGTTTTTGGCCCTGTAGTTGTATTTAGACTTCTCTAGATGATCGTGACTTGTGACACCCTCGGTCGGGCTGTATTGTGTTGTAATTACATTAATTAATATCATTAATTCATATTCAAACTATTATATAACTGATTAACTACTTTAAAGTGGTGTTCTGAAATGGTCTGGCTGGCCTTGTCTTTACGAGAGGCGCCATCACGACCGGAGCGGGGTTTGGGTCGTGACAAATTGGTATCAGAGCCTAGGTTACTAGGTCTCACGAGTCATGAGCAGATTTAGTAGAGTCTCACGGATCGGTACGGAGACGTCTGTATTTATCCTCGAGAGGCTGCAGAACCTTTAGGAAAACTCTACATTCTTGAATTCTTATCGTGCGTCCTTGATTCAGCTCGAAAAAAAACTCTTTAAATTCCTTCCACGCATTTGTATGCGCACATTAGCGCTCAGTAACAGATGTGCCTTGATGGCTTGTGATTCCCTGATCAAGGGGAGAGATATGATTTCTGCGAGTTTGATGTTGGGCCAGTCTGGAGGACTTGAGGCCGGATCTTGCCTATGGCTTGAGCACTGAGGTGCTGATCGTGTGAGCAAGTGTTTTGAACTTATATGTTCGGTATTATCCCTACTGGCCGGGATGGCGGTTGGATACCCCTATGATGAGTATGTTAGTACTGTGAGATGTATTCATATGTCTTGGTAGTGACGACGAAGTCTGCTGGATAATAGATGAACGGTTAAGTGTTCGATTCCTATTGTGATTTGATGTATAGCCCGAGTTATGGGCATGTGAAGAATATTTTCGTGTCTCCTAGTTAGGGAGTGAAGTGCATTACATGTGGTGGTATGAGTTCGGACCCAGGAAGACTAAATGACTATGTAATATGTATGACGGTGGAAGGTATGCTGAACTACTAAATTGAGGTGAAGCAGGTGGGATATCTTCTGCGGAGTGTTCTTAAGTGGTATGATCCTTATGTTTATGTTAGAAGATCTCATGTGTAATTGAAGGGTATGTGTTGAAATGAAAAAAATTGGGTCTCTTAAGAGATTGGACTCAACTGATGTAGAGATGGATGTGAGATGTGTAGAGGACTACAGTACTAGATAATCTGTGTTTTCACAAACTTGTAGATGATTTGAGTTTAATCTCACTATGATATTGTGGCATCATTAGAGTAAAAGTATTATGGGTTATTGAGAGTGTTTTGATATATAGCTTCGAGCCAAGTTGGGGAGGTTGTTGTTGATTAGCTGATTGCATGGGCATGTGCTTTGTTGGCTTCAGTTGGAGCGTGCGGGTGAGCCAGCTATGGCTAGAGTAAAAGAAAATTTTTGACAAAGGTTACACTATGCCTCGTAGAGTATGAGAATCACGGAATGTCTAGAGTGTTATTGGCAAAGGATGCTCGGCGTATAGAGCAGGAAGTTGCTTGGTTGTATTGGGATGAAGATATCATTTTGCGGTATCGGAGTGCCAGTGAGGCACAAGAGGTTCTGTCCGTCAGGTCAGGTGATTTGCAGTTTGAATAACAGTAAATGACTCTCGAGAATGGTTTTATTGTGTTCAAGATTCTACATGTAACAATCATGTGTTTTTAAGGTTGTGTATGTGGTTAGAGACTGTGTTTTCATTGGAAAATGTCAAGACTTGTGGTATTTTTATGTTAATTATGGGATTCTATGCATCAGTATCAGGAAAGTAAAGGTAGCGAAATTAGATCCGTAGGAAGTTCTTCAGAGTAAAGTATTCTGGAATGTGGTATTTCTGAGAACATTTGAGAGAGTGTTCAGTGGCTTATGGGTCTTAGATAGTATGGTCTTGTGATTGGGACTCGTGTAGTGAGCCTGGGTTGAGGAATGGTGGTTCTACAGCAAGAGAGAATATCAAGTTGATGATGAATCAGAAGCAAAAATAGATAGATAGAATAGCATGATAGTAGACCGAATTGGTATGGTAAGGATATGATTAATTCTTCTTATGTGTTCGAGGTAATGAGCCCTTACAGGTATTGTGTAGCAAAGATATTGAGTTCTGGCAGCTTGCTTAGCTTGGTGTGGTAGAAGAATTCAGTCTTGGCAGTTTAGCTTGTGCAAATAGAATTGGGAGAGAGTTCTTGTTGGGTTTTACCGTGGTTTGGAGATGTATATATTGTTCTATGGGCATGTGAAGCATGGGATATGTAATTATTTTCTTCCGAATGGGATCCGTGGAAGTTCTTGACTAGATGAGTTACAGTTCAGTTCTGAAAAGAAGTTCATAAAATTCTTAGGCAACGGGTAGCCTCCAGTAATCAAGGGAATGGTACTGCTAATTGGAAGTGATTTGACGAGAGTATATGCCTCGGAAAAAAGGGTAATGTGATTAGACTGATGATACTTCGGTAGTATTGTGGTATTTTCTTGTTAGATCGACTGCTGATATTGGAGTTTGTTTGATGGCACAGGGGAATTTTAGAATATCTTTCGTGGAATGATTTGGTACTTGAGGTGTGATATGTATTCATACAGCGGAATTTGGGACCAGGTATGGTGATTCGTGTGCTATATGGAGTTGGAGACTGGGAGTTCTCATGTTTAGGCTATGTAGTGGTTGTGGATCGTGTGTCTCGGCACCGTTTAGCGGCTATTGGGATTTGGAGGCTCGAGTGGATCTTTAATTGCTGGTATGTTAAATTTTGGATGTGGTGTTGAAATTTAGACTGGTTGTCTTAGTGTTACATGATCCTGAATCATTGCGCTATGGGCTATGCCGGAAAATGCCACTGAATGAGTGATGAGGTACATCGGATTATGTTCTAGCAGAGTGGTGTGTATTCTAAAGACCAACGGATAGCTGGGAATGACTGCTTTCTTAATTGGGCCTTCGTGATGGATGTCAGTGCAGAGGTTTCTACCATTTGTTCAGTTCCAGTGTTGAGGGACTTTTCGGATGCGTTTCTTGTGGTCAGGCATATTGCCGGGCGAGGTTGTGGGTTTTGATGTTGATTTGGTGTCGGGTACCGTATTGTATGGCTCCGGCAAGAGTTGTAGTAGTGGAAGGAGCAGCTTCAGGCTCCTTAGTTATGAGTTCGTTGGTAGGCTGATGTGGCTACGTATTCAGCTTGAGTTGTTATTCTATGTTGTGAGACGTTATGATTTGTTGATTATGGGCACATGTGGTACTATTATATTGGGGATTCATAGTGAAAGTCGAGCGGGAAGAGTAATTGGGTGTTGCTCGGTAAATGGAGTATTGGTTATGACCTATCGGGTTGCGTGTTGTATGTTATCTATTTCACCGTGGGTGTTATGAATTGCTGGGGTTCTCGACATCAAATTGTGCATGGCTGTCGATTTTGAGCATAGTGACTTGAGGTGTTTCATTTGTAACAGTGTTTGGATAGGATCGCGCATTGTGGCGGGGCCACGTGGAGATATGACCTTTCGGGGTAGATTCAGGTGTTCTATTTTTGTGATGTGAGATGGGGTCTCAGCCTTGTGTTGTGATGGTACTGATGAGCTTGAGGTACAGCTCTTTCGTTTGAGTCATTTTTTCATGATTTGAGTATGTTCAGACCATTTCTTATTGGTGAGTGTATTATGCAATTTGTGGCTTAGGCATGAATTGAGGTGTCATATCACAAGAGTGGTGTGTTGGATTCGAGGTGATCGTTGGGGTCATTAATGAATACGAACAGATTTGATTTCAGCTTGTTAGAAGGATAATATCGAGGTTCGGCTTGGAAATCTATTGTGGTATTATTCAAAAGAGAAGTGGCTTCATGAGTGGTTGATCTGAGAAATAGTTACGGTTTATCGCGTGTTTCATTTGTCGTTGGCAGTATATGAAAGTGTTGGAATAAGACTTTAGCTAATAAGAGGTTTTCTATCAGTATTGGGTTGTTGTGGGCAACTACTGTGAATAGAGGCTATCGTTTCGAGTGCTTGGATTATGTGGTATATCATGTGATTTCACCTGAGGTTGTAGGTATGGGTTATTACAGTTGGTTCGGGATTTTTTTCAAAGTATAGGTGTGAGGTTTTGATCGTATTGATGGTTTCAGAAGTGAAAAGGTAGTTCTATGATTTATGGGCTAGATTGGATTGGGTAATTTCAACTACGTTGTGCTATCAGAACTATATGAGTTACGGTGATGCAGATTCACCCCCGGGTATATGCTTGGTAAGGTTATTAAGCTATGGGTTGGCTTCTAGAACAGCTCTGGGTACGCTCAAGGACGAGCATTGGTTTAAGTTGGGGAGGATGTGAAGACCCAACCCGTCGTCTTGTGAGTTACCGCTCCGTTTCCCCCATTTTATGCTTCTTCATATTTCATTATCAGTATTTGGTGTGTTATTATTGATTTGGATTGGTTTTGGTAGAAATGAGGCACTTAGTCTCTTTTAAGAAGGCTTAAGTTGGAAAATTCAACCGGACGTTGACTTATGAGTTAAAAGGTTCGGATGTTATTTCCGGTGATTCGATTAGCTTCGGAAACTGATTTGTGCCTTAGGAGTGTGATCGGAATTGATTTTGGAGGTCCAGTGTAGAATTAGGCTTGAATTGGCGAAGTTAGTATTTTGGCGAATTCCGGTTGATGGGTGAGATTTTGATCCGAGGGTCGGAATGGAATTCTGAGAGTTTCTGTAGCTTCGTTATGTGATTTGTGATGTGTGTGCAAAATTTCAGGTCATTTGGACGCCGTTTGGTTGGGTTTTTGATCGGAAGTGCATTTCTGAAGCTTTAAAGAACTTAGGCTTGAATTCGATGCATTTTGATGATTTTGGTGTTAGTTGAGGTGTTTTGAGGATTGGAGCAAATTTGAATAATATTTTAAGATTTATTGGTAATTTTGGTTGAGGTCCCGAGGGCCTCGGGGTGAGTTCGGATGGTTAAACGGAGAGTTTTTGGATTTTTGCAAGGAAATGAGCTGTTGGTATCTGGTATTTTCACACCTGCGGTTATGGGACCGCAGGTGAGGTATCGCAGAAGCGATGGTGAAGCCGCAGAAGCGAAAGCTTGGGAAGTTGCCTGATTCCGCATCAGCGGTTGGTGGACCGCATCTGCGAAGCCGCAGATGCGGGAAAATAGCCGCAGAAGCAGTCCTGGCCCTATTTTGAATTTCCATAGAAGCGGAAGAGAAGTCGCATAAGCGGTTCCGCATAAGCGGTCATGGGACCGCAAAAGCGAAAATGCTGGACAGATTTAAGATTAATTCCTCCGCGAGCTTGGGATATTTTCCACCATTGTTGAACATATTGAGAGCTTTTTGGGAGCAATTGAAGAGGGTTCGACTAGAGTTTATTGGAGGTAAGATTTTTGAGTTAAAAACATGCTTATTATGTGAAATTAACCTAGAAATTCATGGAATTAAGCCTAAAATTGATGAGCTAGGGTTTTTTGGATTTTGAGATTTAATTTTAGGATTTGAGGGAGCATTTGAGCTCGGATTTTGGTAAATTTGATATGTATAGACTCGTGGCGAGATGAGGAATCCATTGATGTGAATTTTCTGATTTTTCGAGAAGTGGGCCCGGGACTCGAGTTTTGCTAATTTCGAGATTCTTGATATTTTTTGATTGTTTTCGATTGGGTATTGTTCCCTTAGCATATTGTGATGTATTCACTCTGATTATGATTAGATTCGACGCGCGTGGAGGTCGATTTGTGGGGCAAAGGAGTCGAGAGCTAGAGAATTCACCGGTTCGAGGTGAGTAATGATTGTAAATGATATCCTGAGGGTTTGAAACCCCGGATTGCACATCGTAGTGCTATATTGACGTGACTTGCACGCCGGATAGTGGGCGTGGGGTAGAGCACTGCTGGGGATTGTGACTTGGTCCATCCCGATTGATTAATTTACCACGTATTTGACTGGAATTTATTTGTTATCACTGTTGTTTGGGTTGATTGCCGTATTTGGGCTTCGTGCCAACTATTTGAACCATTCAGGGATTATTTTCACTATTTTCCTCACTGTTTCGACTTATTACTTGAACTCAGTCATACTGTTTCTCCCCTACTTTACAACTCAGCCACTTTTACTCAGATTGAGTCTTAAAATGATAATTTAGGCTGAGGACTACTATTTTACTACTGCCCGAGGGGCTTGTGATGATTTTTTAACTGAGTGGGTCTGAGGTCCAGATATGAGGATACACGGAGGGATGTGAGGTCTAGGGCCTGGATGTGAGGATTATATATGGATCGTATTGCACGCCGCAATAGTATATTATATGGATCGGACTACACGTTGTATGTATATATTGGATCGGACTGCACGCTGCAGTGATATAGCGTTTGGGCTGTAGGAGCCCTCCGGAGTCTGCACCCCCACAGTGAGCGCGGGTACCCATATGGATCGGGCTGCACGCCGCAGCGAGCTATGGATTGGGCTGCACGCCGCAGCGATATGTGGATCGGGCTGCACGCTGCAGCGGTTACTACGTGATACTGTTCTGAGAGTGATCTGAGAGAGAGAGAGCCCGAGGGGCTGAGAGTGTTATTGAGAGTGATCCCGATGAGCTGGTTCAGTTTGAGATATTGCCCGAGGGGCAAACTTTTACGTGCACATTTTGCATACTTCTTTGCATTTTTCCTGTTGTACTGTGGTATTTGTGCCCGAGGGGCGAATTTTCTGTGCTAATGAGCACTAACTATTTTGAAACCGTTTTTGTAATTATTGAAAAGACCATTTTCAAAAGAGATTTAAACTGAGCCGAAACATTTCTAAAGATTTCACGGATTTCATTGTTTTCTTATAAATTGTACCCGGCTTCTGTATAGCATGTTGGTTGCTTTATGTGATTTCTTGCTGCTCAGTTATTATTTACTTTTATTAATCACTGAGTTGGCTCAGTTATTATTAAAAGTGGCTAATTTATTATTTACTTTTCATTCGACTTCTGAGTTCTCCTCCCTTATTCTGCATTGTTTTTAACTACAAACAAATCATCCGTAATTGTGATTTGCTGTCGAACTTTGTGTTCGCTGAAACATTGGGGTTTGAAGTACCGCTACACCAGTGTGTAATTTGTTCTATCCTGGGAGGAAATAATTCATAACCTTGGGTACTAGGAGGGGATTAAATTCCTTAAGGAAACACTGTGAATTCAGTAGGCTCGGATTAATTACTGTCTCATTTATATTTACGTTTATACGCTAACGTTCTATTTCCAGAATTATTATTTATAAATACAGGATAATAACCAAGAACCAACAATCTTAAGGAATTTAATAATTTTTATTTTTGTATTTGTGTTATCCTTATTATTCTGGAAACTAAAATTTTTGTGGTTTTGTGTACTCCCGTTTTGGAGAGTAAAGCCTTCGTGGCATTTTGTTGGAGATTAAAATCTACGTGATTTTTTAACTCTAGTTTTAAATGTATGTTTGTGTCATTTTTACAGAAAAAGTGGCAAATGAAAGCGGAAACCAAGCTGTTCTGATGGTGACTGTCAACGCATCGATAAGCCATGTTCCCATGGTGACGGTCAACGTATCGACAAGCCGAACACCGGCGTTGGCACCGGCAGAAAAACCCGAAAAATTTTTCAGGATTAATTTCAAGCAGTGGAAGGACTTCAAAAATTATTTGAAACACAAGCGAAAGGAGATGTCCCTTGAAGATCTCATTATTTGATTGAGAATCGAAGTGGACAATAAAGCTGCTAAAAGGAGAGGCCGTGGAAATTCAACAATAATGGGAGCAAATAATGTTGAAGATAACAAAAAGAAGAAGAAGGCTTGTGGTCCGAAATACAACCCAAGCAAGAAGCGGTTCAGTGGAAACTGCTACAACTGTGGGAAAACCGAACACAAATCTACGGAGTGTCGTGCTCGGAAGAAAGACAAGAAAAGGGGTCAAGCAAATCTGGTAGAAAAACATGATGATGTTGATAACTTGTGTGCCATACTTTCTGAATGCAACTTAGTGTGAAATTCTAAGGAGTGATGGATTGATTCTGGAGCCACCCGCCATGTCTGTGCTGTAAGGGAAGCATTTTCCTCATATGCTCATGTTGGACCCGAAGAGACACTTTCTATGGGAAATGCTGCAACGGCCAAGATTGAAGGATGTGGGAAGATATTTCTGAAAATGACTTCCAGCAAAGTGGTAACTTTAAACAACGTCCTTCATGTTCCCGAGATTAGGAAAAATTTAGTCTTTGCTGGACTTCTTGTTAAGCACGATTTTAAGTGCATTTTTGTGTCCGACAAGGTTGTAATAAGTAAGAATGATATATTTGTAGGAAAATGTTACCTCACTGAGGGACTTTTTAAGCTGAATGTAATGATTATTGAAAATAACAATAAAATTTCAGCTTCTTCTTACTTACTTGAGTTAAGTTATTTATGGCATGTACGTTTGGGTCATGTCAATTATAAAACCTTGCGAAAAATGATTAACTTGGAAGTATTGCCTAAGTGTGAATGCGAAAAATCAAAATGTCAAATATGTGTGGAATCTAAGTATGTTAAACATCCTTATAAGTCGGTTGAAAGGAATTCAAATCCTTTAGACTTAATTCATACAGATATTTGTGACATGAAGTCAATATCATCTCGCAGTGGAAAGAAGTATTTCATAACTTTTATTGACGACAGTACTCGATATTGCTATGTTTACTTACTTAATAATAAAGATGAAACAATAGACGCATTCAAGCAATACAAAAATGAAGTTGAAACGCAACTTAGCAAGAAAATCAAAATGATAAGAAGTGATAGGGGTGGTGAATATGAATCTCCTTTTGAACAAATATGTTTAGAATATGGAATTATTCATCAAACAACGGCCCCTTACACGCCCCAATCCAATGGGATTGCAGAAAGAAAGAATCGTTCATTAAAGGAGATGATGAACGCATTATTGATAAGTTCTGGATTGCCACAGAACTTGTGGGGGGAAGCCGTTCTTACGGCTAGCCGAATACTAAATCGAGTACCCCATAGCAAAACACAATCCATTCCATATGAAAAATGGAAAGGAAGGAAGTCCAACTTGAATTATTTGAAAGTGTTGGGGTGTTTGGCAAAAAGTGCAAGTTCCTAAACCCAAAAGGATAAAAATAGGACTAAAACCCATTGATTGTGTTTTCATAGGATATGCGACCAATAGTAAAGCATATCGATTTCTGGTTCATAAATCAGAAGATCCCGACATTCATAATAATACGGTTATAGAATCAGATAATGTTGATTTCTTTGAAAATATATATCCGTATAAAAAGGAATATGAGTTGATTGGTGAAGGATCTAAATGACCTTGGGAAGAAACAAAAGAAAGTAAATTTAATCAGGAGGATCCAAGATTTAGTAAACATCAAAGAACGTCTACTTCATTTGGACCGGATTTTGTGACTTTCTTATTGGAGAATGATCCTCAAACATTTAAAGAAGCTATGTCTTCTTCGGAACATTGTTCTGGAAAGAGGCAGTCAATAGTGAAATAGAATCCATATTAAACAACCATACATGGAAATTGGTTAATCTTCCTCCTGAAAATAAACCTTTGGGTAGTAAATGGATTTTTAAAAGAAAAATGAAAGATGATGGCACTATTGATAAATTTAAGGCAAGACTTGTTGTCAAAGGGTGTAGACAATGAGAAATTCTTGACTACTTTGATACATATTCTCCAGTAATGAGAATTACGTCCATACGACTGCTAGTAGCTATAGTTGTAGTTTATGGTCTTGAAATTCATCAAATGGACGTAAAGACAGCCTTCTTAAATGGAGATTTGGAGGAAGAAATCTACATGGAACAACCTGAAGGGTTTTTGGTTCCAGTTAAAGAAAAAAAGGTATGTAGACTTGTTAAGTCCCTCTACGGACTAAAACAAGCACCCAAACAATGGCATGCGAAATTTGACCAAACAATGTTGTCAAATGGTTTTAAGATAAATAAATGTGATAAATGTGTGTACATTAAAATGCTCCAAATCATATAGTCATTGTTTGCCTATATGTGGATGATATGCTGATAATGAGTAATGACATTGCCAACATAAATGCAACTAAGCATATGCTAAGTAGCAAGTTTGATATGAAGGACTTGGGAGTTGCGAATTTAATTCTGGGGATTAAGATCCAAAAGACTCCTCAAGGTCTGGCATTGTCAGAAACTCATTATATTAAGACAGTACTTGAAAAATTCAAGCATTTAGGGTTTAAAGTTGCAAAGACTCCAATTGACGTGAACCTTGTATTAGGAAAGAGCAAAGGCCAAAGCATATCACAGTTGGATTATGCTCGTGTGTTGGGATACTTAATGTGCATCACAAATTGTACACGACCAGATATAGTTTGTGCTCTAAGTAAACTGAGTCGATACACGAGCAATCCAGGTCAATCTCATTGGATGGAAATGAAATGAGTTTTGGGATATTTAGAACATACCCAAAACCTTGATTTGCACTACAATAAATATCCTGCGGTGATTGAGGGATATTGTGATGCAAATTAGATCACTGGTTCAACTGATTCGAAGTCCACAAGTGGATATGTATTCACTATTGGTGGAGGAGCGGTATCTTGGAAGTCGTCCAAACAAACTTGTATTTCCTGCTCTACAATGGAGGCTGAGTTCATATCCTTAGATAAAGCCAGTGAAGAAGATGAATGGCTCCAAAATTTCTTGGAAGACATTACATTTTGGCCCAAATTGTTGGTAACAATATGCATACATTGCGATAGCCAAGCAGCAATTGGAAGAGCTGGGAGCGTTATGTATAACGGTAAATCTCGTCATATACGACGAAGACATAAAAGCGTTAGGTAATTACTCTCTAGAGGAATTATCACGATTGACTATGTAAAGTCAAGTGATAATGTGTCGGATCCACTTACAAAAGGCCTAACTAGAGAGGTAGTTGAGAAATCATTGAGGGGAATGGGACTATGGCCGAGAACAAGTCATTGTGGCGGTAACTCTACCTAGAAGACTGGAGATCCCAAGATCTAGGTTCAAGGAGATCAAACAAAGTCATTAATGACGGTTCAAATTGTCAACAAAAATTTTGGTCCATTCTCGTGATAAGACAATGTTCAGTACCAAGGATAAAGCATTAAGGCTTTTTAATGATTTCTAAAATTGATACGTGGTATATCAAATAGTGTATCTATGGGATGACACGTTTAGGAATCACCTATGTAAGTGTGAAGTGTTAGCCGCTTCAAGGAGAATTTTTCAAGGTCAATTCTCTACGCACTTATGAAACCAGGCAGTGTTCATGGCTGAAACGAACACAACAATGAGAACTAAAGACGATTAAAGGTTAATTGTGTGACTTATGGTTGTCTAGGTATACACTAAAGTTCGACGGTTCAAAGATATTAAATCTACCGATCGACCGAGTATATCCGACATAAGTTCACTACGGAAAGTTAAAAGGGAAACCTACTTATCCAGATGCAATTAATCCTTGCTTGCGAATCATAAAAGTTTTCATGCATACTTCCGTAATATGGCCATTCCCCATTCATTTGGGGGATAGTTGAGTTTCTGTGATGACCCGACCCTCCGTCACGTGAGTTACCACCCCATTTTTCCCATCTTATGTTTTTCTATGCTTCATTATCAGTATTTAAGGTGATCGAGTCGATTTGGATTGGTTTTAGTAGGAAATGAGACACTTTGTCTCTTTAAGGAAGGTTTATTTTAGAAAAGTTAAACGGATGTTGACTTATGTGTTAGAGGGCTCGGATTTGAATTTCGATGATTCGGTTAGCTTTGGGGGATGATTTGTGACTTAGGAGTGTGATCGGAAGAAATTTTGGAGGTCCGGTGTAGAATTAGACTTGAATTGGCAAAGTTAGTATTTTGGCGAATTCCGGTTGATAGGTGAGATTTTGATCCGAGGGTCGGAATGGAATTCCGAGAGTTGCTGTAGCTTTGTTGGGTGATTTTGGGTATGTGTGCAAATTTTCAGGTCATTCAGACATCGTTTGGTCGGGTTTTTGATCGAAAATGTATTTCGAAAGTTTTTAAGAAACTTAGGCTTGAATCCGAGGTGATTTAATGGTTTTAGCGTTGTTTGATGTGTTTTGATAATTGGAACAAGTTTGAATAACGTTATAGGATGTATTGGTATTTTTGGTTGAGGTTCCGGGGGTCTCGAGGTGATTTCGGATGGCTAACAAGATGAAATTTGGAGTTTAAGGACTGCTGAAGGATCTGGTATCTGATATTTTTGCTTCTGCGGAACTGGACCGCAGAAGCGGTTCCGCAGAAGCGTATGAGGAGTCGTAGAAGTGGAGCCCCAAATGCGGCTTGGCAGCCGCAGAAGCGGAAAATGGACGTCTGGCATTTTTCCGCAGAAGCGGACTAAGTTCCGCATAAGCGGTCACCACAGGAGCGGTTATGGACCGCAGAAGAATTCCTAAGCGAAATGAGGGAAACCGCAAAAGCGAAAGTCGCAGAAGCGACATTTGTATCGCAGAAGCGGAAATAGGCCTGGGCAGAAAGGTTAAGTTTTGGAAATGGGACTTCGTTCCTATTTCCCATTTTTGACGATTTGGAGCTCGGTTAAGGCGATTTTTGGTCCTATTTTCATAGAGAACAACGGGGTAAGTGTTCTTAACTAAATTTTGGTTGTATAACTTGAATCTATTACGAGTTTTAGCGGTTAATCAGAGAATTTTGTTGGAAAAGGGTAGAAAACCCTCTTGGATAGAATCAAGGATTTGAGGGGCGAAATGATAAGGGGATTTAATGATTTTTACATGGTTAGACTCGTGGCGAGATAAGGAAGCCGGCGATGTTAATTTTATAATTTTTCGAGACGTGGGCCCGGGGCTCGGGTTTTGCAAATTTCATAAATTTCGATATTTTTCGATTGTTTTCGATTGGGTATTGTCCCATTTGCGTATTGTGATGTATTCGCTATGATTTTTGGATAGATTTGACACGCGTGAAGGCCGGTTTGAGGGTCAAAGGCATCGCGAGCTAGAGATTTCACCGGTTCGAGGTGAGTAATACTTGTAAATGATATCCTGAGGGTTTGAAACCCCGAATTTGCACATCATAGTGCTGTATTGAGGTGACTTGCACACCGGATATGAGCGTGGGGTAGAGAACCGTTGGGGATTGTGACTTGGTCCATCCGGGTTGTTGATTTTACCGTGTCTTTGACTGAAACTACTTGTATCATCATACTATGGGCTGACTGCCATGTTTGGGCTTCACACCAACTATGTGAATCCTTCGGGGATTAATATTACTGTTTTAGCATATCTTGCATATTATTTGGTTTCAGTCCAAGGTTTTGAATACAGTTTTGCAAACTCAGCCATACTTCTAAGTTTTGAAAACTCAAATGATATTTCGGGCTGAGAACTACTGTTTTATAAATGCCCAAGGGGCTTATGATGATTTTTTGGACTGAGCATGGATCGGGCTGCGCACTGTAGCAGTATTATATTGATTATGGGTGGCTCGGGCTGCGCGCCGCAGCGGTGTTACATTGATATTGAGGCCGAGTGCCTGGATGATTATATTGATATTGATATAAGGCTGAGAGCCTAGATTTGATGCCACAAGATGGCTTGTTATTGCGCTTGGGCTGTAGGAGCCCCTCCGTAGTCTATACACACTCCCAGTGAGCGCCGTCGACGATAAATAAATGGAGCGGGCTGCACGCCGCAGCGGGTACTAGAGTGTA
>MU723246.1:4576-19773 GCA_026770625.1 Nicotiana glauca
AATTGTTGAAAATGATGGAAAATGGTATTGATGGTTATGGAAACTTGTAAATTGTTGTGGTTGTTCTTAACAAGTGTTGTTGTTGATCTTTGTGAATTGTTGATTGTTGTTGTGTTGTTTGTGAATTGTAACTGCACGGTGGGATCGGGTTGCGTGTCGTAAAACGAAGTAATAAGGTGTTGGTTTTGGTGATAAGGGTGGCCGAGGTAATAAGGGTGGAAAGTGATCGAAATCACTATTGAAATGAAAATATGAGAAAATTTGTGAAATCATTGATGTGATAATGTTGGAGGGGAAAAAGGAGAGATTGTAAACTTGTTTGGCTTGATTGTTCCTTTTCTTGTGCATTTGATTTTTGTTTCTATTACTATTACCTACTTGTGTACGGTTTGAGTTTACTTGGGACAAAGTTTGTTCATACATACCACTACAATTCAAATGTACTGATGTCCCTTTTGCCGGGGGTGCTACATTTGTGTTATGATTGTAGGTGGATCCATAGCAGGTACTCCAGTCCACCAACCGTAGCTCCTCATCACTTCCCGTCAGCTGATTCGGCAAGCCCCTTTCCATTCGGGGCCCTATGTGGCTCATGCTACTTCTATTTTGGTATCTTGTTTTGATGTTTGTATGAGGTATAGTCGGAGCCTTATTACTGGCAAGTTATCCTTTTGTATCCTTAGAGGCTCCGTAGACAGTTAATGTGGATAGCGAACTTATGTAAATATGTATTTTGTAAGTTGGGCGATGTAAGTTGTAAACCACGCTAAGAAATATGTATGCTATGTATGTTTAGTAAAATTGTTTCATTGATAAATGGCTATTTCACTTGGTTAATAGGTAATGAAAATACGGGATAACACGTGGGATAGAAAAGGTACCCACGTCTGCTTGACTGGGGATACCCGGTCGAGCGCCGGTCATGTCCCTCGAATCTGGGGCGTGACACGACTGTGACATGTAATGAGACAATGCAACATACAGATAGTGATTCAGAGGATCTGGAAGATGATATAATACCTGAGGAAATTGTCAGAGAAATGGAAAATTTTGAAAACAAGCCTAAGTCTAATTTGGATGAGACTGAGACGGTTAACTTGGGGGATTCTGAAACAATCAAGGAAACACGTATAAGCATTCACCTATCACCATAAGAGAAGGATGAGTATGTCCGATTCCTGAAAGAGTATGAAGATAGATTTGCATGGTCCTACAATGATATGACTGGTTTGAGCACATCTATAGTGGCTCACAAGCTACCTACCGATCCCATGTGGCCACCCGTAAAATAGAAGCTTAGAGAATTCAAGCCAGATTTGAGTTTGAAGATAAAGCAGGAAGTCACTAAGCAGATCAAATCCAAGTTTCTCAGAGTGGTCGAGTATCCGACTTGGTTGACCAACATCGTGCCAGTCCCGAAGAAAGATGGGAAAGTCAGAGTATGTGTCGATTATCGAGATTTAAATAGAGTGAGTCCTAAAGATGATTTCCATTACCCAATATACACATACTGATCGACAATTGTGCCAAGCATGAACTCCAGTCTTTTGTGGATTGCTTCGCGAGGTATCATCATATCTGGATGGATGAAGAGGATGCCAAAAAGATATCCTTTATCACACCATGGGGGGATGTATTGCTACAAAATGATGTTGTTTGGTCTGAAGAATGGTGGAGCCACTTACATAAGAGCTATGACAACCATTTTCCACGACATGATACACAAGGAAATAGAGGTGTACGTCGATGGCGTCATCATCAAATCCAGAAGAAGTACATATCATATAGCAAACTTGAGGAAATTCTTTGATCGGCTTTGAAGGTACAATCTGAAACTGAATCCTGCAAAGTGTGCCTCTGGAGTCCTTGCCGGAAAATTTCTAGGGTTCATCATCAGTTGCCAAAGGATTCAATTGGACCCGTCAAAAGTCAAAGCTATTCGGGACTTGCCACCTCTGAAGAACAAGAAAGATGTGATGAGCTTTTTAGGGCGTCTCAACTACATCAGTCGTTTCATAGCACAATCAATCATGATCTCCGAGCCAATTTTCAAAATTAAGGAGTATTTATCTAAACCACCTATTCTGGTCCCACCAGAACCAGAAAGAACTTTGGTGCTTTATTTCCGTACTAGATAGGGCTTTTGGTTATGTTTCGGGACAACATAATGAGATTGGAAGAAAGGAGCAGACCATATATTATCTGAGTAAGAAATTAACACCTTACGAAGCCCGGTACTCTTTGTTGGAGTGCACCTGCTGCACTTTGACATGGATCACTCAAAAGCTAAGGCATTACTTCTTTGCCTACATCACATATCTCATATCAAGGATGGACTCACTGAAATAGATCTTCCTGAAACCCATGCCTATGGGAAAGTTATCAAAATGGTAGATATTGCTGAGTGAGTTCGACATCATTAATGTAACTCAGAAAGCGGTCAAAGAGCAAGCATTGGCAGATCATTTGGTAGACAATCCTATAGACGGATGATACAAACCATTAAAAATGTATTTTCCCGAAGAGAAGGTATCATTTGTGGGAGAAGATATCGCCGAAGCATATGATGGTTGAAGAATATTCTTTGATTGAGCTACAAACTTCAAAATATTGGGTGTCGGAGCTTTCTTAATGTCAGAAACAGGCCAATACTATCCGGTATCTGCAAAACTCAGGTTTCCATGTACAAACCATATGGCAACATATGAGGCATGCATTTTGGGGCTCAGGTTGTCCATTGACATGAATGTTCAGGAGTTGTTGGTGATTAGAGATTCAGATCTCTTAGTGCATCAGGTTTTAGGAGAATGGGCTACAAAGAACACCAAAATATTGCCATATTTGTACTGTGTACAAAAGTTGATCAAGAGGTTCACGAAGATAGAATTCAAAAATGTTCATAGGATTCAGAATGAGTGCGCAGATGCATTGGCCACTTTATCTTCCATGATACAACACCCAAACAAGAATTTTATCAATTCTATCCCAATAGGAATTCATAAGCAGCCAACTTATTGTGCTCGTGTTGAAGAAGAAAGTGATAGAAATCCATGGTTCCACTCCATCAAAGAATACTTGGCAAAAGGAGAGTATCTGGAGCACGCAACTCATACTCAGAAATGCACACTCCGAAGGTTAGCCAAACACTTCTTTCAAATCGGAGAAATTCTATATAGAAGGACTCCTGACTTGGGGTTACTATGGTATGTCAATGCCAAGGAAGCATCCAGATTGCTCGAGGAAATACATGCCGGAACTTGCAGGCCGCACATGAATGGTTTTGTCTTAGCCAAGAAAATACTAAGAGTAGGGTACTTCTGGATGACTATAGAAATAGACTACATCAAGTATGTCGAGAAGTGTCACCAATGGAAGATACATGCTGATATGATACGAGTGTCATCCAATGAACTCAATGCAACAAATGCACCCTGGCCTTTCTCCGCTTGGGCCATGGATGTCATCGATCCGATCTAACTCACTGCTTCAAATGGGCATAGATTCATTCTAGTAGCTATAGACTATTTTACAAAATGGGTTGAAGTCGTATCTTTCAAAGCGGTAACTAAGAAGGTCATTGCAGATTTTTTTCGGGATTGCTTTGTTTGTCGGTTCGGAGTTTCAGAGTCAATAATCACCGACAATGCCGTCAATCTTAACGGTGATTTGATGAAGGCTGTGTGTGAGACCTACAAGATCAAGCATAAGAATTCCACAGCATATAGGCTACAAATGAATGGATTTGTAGAAACTGCTAATAAGAACATCAAGAAGATATTGAGAAAAATAGTAGATAATTACAAACAATGGCATGCGAAGCTACCGTTTGCTTTGCTCGGGTATTGTACCACGGTTTGCACATCAACTGGGGCAACTCCCTACTTATTGGTTTACGGTACAAAATCTATTATTCCTGCTGAAGTAGAAATCCTTCTCTAAGAATCATACAGGAAGTTGAGCTCACCCACGCAGAATGGGTACAGAGCCAATATGAACAATTGGCTATCATCGAAGGAAAGAGAATGAATACATATGTCATATTCAACTCTACCAGAATTGTATAGCAAGAGCTTTCAACAAAAAGGTCAGGCCAAGGCAATTCACACTGGGAAGTTAGTGCTAAAGAAACTTCCCACATCAGGATGAAGCCAAGGGGAAGTTCTCACCTAATTGGTAAGGTCCCTACTTGGTTCACTGATTACTAATAGGAGGAGCACTCATACTTGCAGAAATGGACAGAGAAATTTGGCCAAAACCTATCAACTCAGACGCAGTCAGGAGATACTATGTTTAGGATTGTTTACATTTCTTTATTTGATGTAACTGAACTACACTTGACATGATTCCCATTTAAGAGGGGATACGTAGGCAGTCATGTGGGATCGGTCACATCTTAAGGCAAGATTGCAATTTTGGCCAACTTCGTCATATGCGGAACAACCAAAAGTACTGTCAGAAGTAT
Organism: Nicotiana glauca; assembly: GCA_026770625.1. Taxonomy (NCBI): domain Eukaryota; kingdom Viridiplantae; phylum Streptophyta; class Magnoliopsida; order Solanales; family Solanaceae; genus Nicotiana; species Nicotiana glauca. Next base: position 9,039 of record MU723246.1, read on the forward strand.
TGCATTTAAACTGGGGCAGAATTTTGAGGGGCAATATTGTCACAGTCACCGGTTCATCTAGATTATTTGATATAACATATTACGACATTTCAAATAACTATATTTTTGCAAAGGCATTCATATTTTTTGAAAACTTTGTTTCTATGACAACCAAACATTGCCCAAGGTAACGCAAATAAGATCTCAAGACAGGAACAAAGGCAAAGCGAGAAGATAAAATCACGAACCAACCTTCTCCCATAGAACTCATAATTTTTCTTTAGATGAAGGCACAGTAAGACAATGATATCCGCAGATACATCAAGTCACCGCCTTTAAGACAAAAAACTATCTAGTGCAAATATCTCCAGCTAAGAAATACTTTACTTTCTCACTGTCACTCATCATTTTCTTGCATGAGGCTAAGCATTTCCTCGTTCTTTGCATGAGATTAAGCATTGTGTCCTTTATTTGCTTGAGACTAAAAATTATCTCCTCTTCTTACATAAGGCTATGCATTGTCTCCCTAATTGCATAAGGCTACACACTGCCTTTATTTGCATCGATACTAAGCGTCGTCTCCTATTCCTGCATGAGGCTAAGCATTGACTCCCTAATTGCATAAGGCTGAGCACTGCTTTTCCTTACATTGAGACCAAGCATTGTGTCCTCTTTTGAATGAGGCTAAGTACTGCCTCCTTATTTGCATGAGAATAAGCATTATCTCCAATTTCAGCATGAGACTAAGCATTGTCTCCTCTTCTTGCATGAGGCTAAGCACTGCCTCCTTATTTGCATAATACTAAGCATTGTCTCCCCTTACAGCATGAGACTAAGCATTGTCTCCTCTTCTTGTATGAGGCTAATCACTGCCTCTTTATTTGCATAAGACTAAGCATTGTCTCCCCTTCCAGCATGAGACTAAGCATTATCTCCTCTTCTTGCATAAGGCTAAACATTGCCTCCCTAATTGTATAAGACTAAGCACTGTGTCTCTTTACTTGCATGAGACTAAGCATTGTCTCCTCTTCTTGCATGAGGCTAAGAATTTCCTCCCTAATTGAATTAGACTAAGCACTATCTCTCTTTCCTTGCATGAGATTAAGCATTGTCTCCTCTTCTTGCATGAGGCTAAGCATTTCCTCCGTAACTGCATAAGGCCAAGCACCGACTTTAATTGCATAAGACTAAGCATTGTCTCCTCTTCTCGTATGAGGCTAAGCACTGCCTCCTTAATTGCCTAAGTATCATGCCCCAACCTCGGGAGGCGCTACCGATGCTCAATCGAGTGAACCCGACTGAGCAAGCTTTACCGAACACTTTCTACCCCAAATCAATATGAATATAGAACTCATGCCTTTGATTAATTTAGACAAGAATACACGGTATATACCACATCACTAGTTCATTTCATATCACAAAAATTTACTGTACATAAGCTAGCTTCAAGGATTCTATTAAAGTTACAGTTTATGGAGATCACAAGTTTAGGATTACAATATATACATATAGTGGACTCCCCTAACACCCGTACATAACCCATACTAGTGTCTACGGAGACTCTAGGATACAACAGATAAGCACAACTATGCCGGCAACAAGGCCCCGGCTATACCTCAAAAGTGGAAACCTGTAATAATCAAAAGATACACCATATGGCCCCTTGGAAAAAAAAGGGGGCTCACCAAGACTTCGAGTAGGAAATGCTCTGCTACACATGATCGGCACTATCCGCTAAGGAGCCACTTACAATCATAACACGAATGTAGCACCCCCGGCAAAAGGGACGTCAGTACATTTGAATTGTACTGGTATGTATAACTAAACACCATTTTACTAGAAAGAACTATCAAATAGATACAAGCAATTAATACGGGCAAATCAAAGAAACAATTCATATAATCTTTCATCCAATTTCCACAACATAGATTTGGGCATTTCTGTCACGTGTTCACCACTGTTCTCATTACCACCGCCATCTCGAGCGGAGTCCGGTCATGACCCGCCCGGCTAGGTCACCTCATTGGAGGCATTACTCTCAATTAATATTTCATTTCCCTTATTCGGAATTCAATATCAGCACATTACCACCATGTGTGCATCATGGTGTCCGATCACGACCCGATCGGCTAGGTAACCTCATTAGAGGCAATACTCCATTCTCATTAGTCAACACTTCAAATCTTTATCCCACACATATCATAACAATTCCTGGGGCACTCATGGCCACCATCATCACATCGTTTCCCCTTTTCAATATTCATTTTACAAGTTGTGATCATAGACACATATATCAAGGATAATTCAAGTTGCAATCATAGGTAAGTGAGCACATTGCTAGCATGAATAATTCTTTGTTTCAATGTTGGCTTATAACCCAAGTATTTCAACACATAACTGTACTTTTCATCATTATCTAATTATCAAGATTGGTACATTATTTACATTGAGGCACATCCTTCATGAATATGCATAGATTTATGCAAATTAATTAATGCATAATAACAATCAATACACTAGCCAATTCAACTCTTACCATACTTTCGTAAATGACGACGGAGCTCAATTTATAATAAAAAAGGGGTTTTAGCCATACATACCTCAATAAAGATTTTCCTTACTCTTTTACAATTTTTGAGTCTCTTAGCACTTTGATCTATTGAGTAAGAATTACAAATTAAATCGAGAATTAGAGATGAGATTGAGACTCTAGCTTGGTTCAAGCACATTGACAAGCCCTAGAGGTGAAATTTATATCATTTTGTACCCCTCTTTAATTCACCACCTCCCACTACTCTAAGGTTTGACATGCATGCAAGGAATCCATTGTTATACCCATGAATAACCTCACTAGTGACCCCTTATATCTGAGAATAAAACAAATAAGAGTTGGGGTGATGAAGTCTTACCTCTTGAGGTGATGGTCTAGGGGTCTTCACTTGATTTCTTCAAGGATTTTGTCATACCTTATGGAGAAATTTGATGGGGAGACTTTCCCTCTCTAGAAACCCTCTCTCTCCCTCTAGAAATGCTCAGAAGAATGCTCAAAAAGAGTTATAACACCGGATATATCAATAGGGAGGTCAGGTTAAAAATTAGAAAATCGAAGCCTCGAGTCAAATATGCGATCGCAGAGTAAATATGCGGTACGCATAATGGACCGCAAAATGCTCCCCAGAAGACTCAGTATGCGGTTAGAATGTGGTCTGCATTCTCGTTCTGTGGTCGCAAAGTGCACCACAACACTGACACTCACAAAATTCAAAGGAGAATATGCGACGACTATGCGGTCCGCATTTCGATTATGCACCGTATTTTCGATTGCATAGCTGACTTCAATTTTAACCAACATTTTGACTCACTCTGCGGCAGATATACGGTCCGCATACCTGATTTGCGGCCGCATTCTGGATCGCATTTCTTGCATTTTTCTGGAAACTTATTCTTGAATTTTTAATGCATTATTCAATCCAAAAAGGTCCGCGCCGCGTAACTTGGCACCACGGGATCCGGGTTTTCAAGTAGGGATTTCACGGGGCCTTACACTAAGGCTAAGCATTGCCTTGTCCTTTAATAAGATCAAATACTGTCTCCATTACGCTATCAAAGACTTAGCACTATCCTCTATACACCTAGGTCTAAGCACTACCCGTATCTTACACAAGACTAAGCCTTGTCTTGTCTTGTCTTGCATATTACCAAGCATCATATCTTTGTATTTCATGGACTGAAACGTCGCCTTTTTGTCCAAATGCATTATAGTCCGAAGGCATCATCCTCATAGCCGGAAGACACCATTCCATGGCCTGAGGATCTCTCAAATTGCGCATCATTATTTAAAGGCGTCATAGTCCAGAGGCACCATCCATATGGCCTGAGAAAATCATCTCATCGGTTGCGAATCCTTTATTATACGCTTCATGGCCCAGGATGTTATGGTCTAAGGACATCATCCCCACCGTCCAAAGACAACCTTCATGTTACAAAGGGAATTTGCATCATGTTTAAATTATCGCAATAACCCATATATATTTGCATGCATTGTGTTTTAAGTTTTGCAGGTAATCCAAAAAGTAACCGTTCTTCAAACGGGAGCAATCTTCGCTCCAATTTTTGTTCACGGCGTTCACATCCTTCAATTGTTTCAAATGTAACCGACCACCAATAATTGCCTACCTTTTACTCTATGACCGTTCAGATATCTGATATGTGATACATCTATAATGTTCCAAATTCACATTCATGACTTTGCATAAATTCATCTGATACTATCCTACCCAAAAGAACCCTTTCTGAAACATACGACCATTCTTATAACAACTCCATCGGTTTTGTTTATTGCTGGATCTAGAAATACACACGGCCTGATTCCCATAACACCAGGGATATGTAGGCAACTCAGGAACTAGGGTTCAGCCCCCATTTTTCAAACTCATTCCTCATTCAATTCGGCCAAAATTGGTCATTATTTTCTTTATCCGATAACTCTTTCATCATTCCCAGTTAAAGAGAGGTGGCTGTTGGTACCCAATTTTTCCCTCATATTTTTTCAAATAGTACATATACTTTCAAAACATAATTTTGCATCATTATCCAGATTACAAATCTATACAGGCATTATTTTGCAATTTCTCATAATTTTTAGAGCTTTAAATTTGTAGTTTTCCTGCATTTAAATTACATATATATTTAGTAATTATCCCTTTAAATTATTCGTGATGAGTTATTCATCCAAAATTACTATTTTGCATCCCCATATATGTTTCAAATATTCTTACCTCATTTTATATAATTATGTTAGCATTTTCAAGCTATTTGTACAATTTTGCAGCAATAGCCCATACTCATGTACTCTTTATTTATGATTATTTATGTTAAAATAATATTTTATATTTTTATAATACTAATTTATTGTTTTTAAGCATTTGAGTATATAAATAATATTTTTTTTTTACTTATTTATCAAGCATTTTTATAAATTAATTTTGTGTATTTAAATAATGGCTTAGCTTTAAACTAATTTTTGACCAAATTGGCCCAATATTCTTAGCCCAACCCCTGGCCCAAGACCAAATGACCCCTTTAGTTATAACCCAGTCAGTAACCTATTTTTATGACCCACCCCGTTCGTTCTGAATCATGGTCGTTGATCTCTTAAGATCAACAGCCCTCATTCACTCTCCCATTTTAATTAACCTAACCCGCTCCAAAACCCTATCATTTCCTCTCAGACGCCGCCTTTGAATCCTCTCTTCTCCTATCCTCAAAAACCCTAGCCGCCCTCTCAAATTTCTACAAATCTGTCTCAACCATGGATTCTTTCCATGATTTCCTTGCCTTATGTGTCTTATCTCATTATTTTCTACAAGACCATGGTAATACCTACTACTTGCCTAAACATGGTAAGTACTATCTCTCAGATTCGGGCCATTCAACTTCAATTGCTTGAATATGGACGATATTTCATCCATATGCATCATGACCAGGCTATATGGGTCCGATTAGCTAAGATTTCCGACCAATCTCCGATTTCTGTCATCTAGGGTTTACCTAATTTTTTCCCTAATCTGATTTATATTGATTTTGTATGTTATTACATCCTTATGTTTGATTTTACAGTGTTTCCTTGTTTACTTGTTCAATTTCTGCTACTATATAAATCCCTCCCCTCATTCCCCTTTAGGATAGATTTCTCTTGTTCTACACATAGGTTCTTGGCCGGCTGAAAGCCAAGGCCATTCATCCTTTTTCTGGTGTGAGTATTTCCCGTGGTTCCTTTGAAGCCCTTGGGAACTTTGACGCATTAAGATTCTGGGTCCTTGAGCAATTTTGTTCTTTATTGTTGTCCGTTTAACTGGTAAGTCACTTGACTTTTGCGATTTTGTTTTTATATGTCTATGAATTGCATATATTCTCACTTCTAAAATTTATGGCTTAATGTGTTTCTGGCTACTTTCGTGTGCAACTCTTTTAGCTCTTCACTCGTTTTAAGTCTCTTTGGCATTTAATTTCACCTAATGTGGCCAGTTCTAAAACATGCTTATGCCTAATTTAAATAATTTTAATTCTTTGAGCCAATGTGTTCTAGGCTACTTCTGTGTGTGACCTTGTCAACTTTACACTTGTTTGAACCTCTTTTAGTATTTAATTTTACCTAAAAGCTGTCAATTCTTTTATTTGAATGTGCTTTATCTGATAATTTGGACCATCTTTAGTAATTAGTCTACTGGTTAATACCCGAATGCCTAAGTTTGTTGTTTGACATGAGTTTACTTTCCCACTCTGTTCAGAATCACTCTAATGATAGTCTTGCATATGTAATGTGTTTCTAATATGTGTTAAGACCTTTTTTATCAACTATGATCTACTTCCCTGATAGTGTGTCTCACAGCATATCCCTGTTTTACTTAGTCCTATATCCTTAATAACTATTTGAAACCCTTAGAATAGCCACCTTAGTTTGTGTTTCCATACCATGTTTGACATTTTTCTGCTTCATGATACAAGTTAACATAGTTGTCTTATGACATTGTGATGAATCCTTAGCGTAATGGGGACCTTTAGGCTTCAAACCTCTAAGTCAGTACCTTACTTAAACTTATTTAGTATTATGCACCTATGTATGATAATTTTTGTTAACCCTGCAAGCTTGTTTCTCTCTTAACTCATTAAATATGTGACTATCTATGTGTTGTTTTGCTAAGTGTTGAACCTGCACCTAAGTATTGTTGAACTTGCTTTTAAGTCTTGCGACCTGTTTTATTGTTGCTCTGTTTTCTCAACTTTGCTATGTCTACTTTAAGCTATAAGTATATTTCCTCAACTTCTGTCCCTTAATCATTGTCCACTCTCTCTCCCATTTGCTACCTATGCTCTTATGAACCTATCATTCTTGGCCGACTGTTAACCAAGGCCACCAAGACTCTTACTAATGACCTCCCTAGTGTAAGCAGAGCTCGGAGTCTATTTGAGACCCTTGTGAACTCTAACACACTAGGATCTAGGGTCCTTTAGCCACTCCCTCTACTACTGAGAACTGAATTGTTCCTGACACCTAATTCTTTCTTCCTATTGTCTACTGAATATGTAAATTGGTTGGTCAATCAATGGTTGTGTGATCTAGCTTAAGTTCTTATATGGATTCAGGGTTGTGCTGATGAATATGGTTCCTGGGTATGCTACGTGGGAGTGTTAACGGCCCAGGCAATGTTGGGTGTTTCCTTTTGGGCCCTCTATGGGCCTACTATCGTTATTTGTATAATATTTATAATCATGTTCATTAATGAGCCAGCAATAACTTTGTAATGAACAATTGAGGTGTTAGTGAAATTAGGGGAACAGGTATACTTAATGTATGCATGAAAGGGTAGAAAACATGCTTATAGGATTCAATGATCTACTTGCTATGTATGCCATTTAATTTCTATGTGCAATATAGAAATTATATCATTAGGAGAAGAAGACACTCACACTACTCGTCTACTAGCAAAACATGAGTTCAAATGCTTCAATCATTCCTACTTCTACGTGTTACTAGAAAACCTACCTATTGGAAACAAATACCACTGAACTTTCTTTCAATCCGCATCACTATAGCATATCCACTGGAAATCATGCCTATAAGATTTTAATTATCCTATTTGCTATTGCATCATAATGCTCACTTAGAAAACATGTCTATATGTGGCTAAGCATACTAACATTGGTTCCAATCGCCAATTATTAGATATCCTGCCTATAGGGTGTTACTACTCGCCTTAAAAATGTTAATGTTGGACTTCTCAAACACTACTTACTTCTTATTTATGTTATTGTCAGAAAGCATGAGTAATTCTGGGCTTTTCTTCAATGGATTTCACTGTCCTTTACTGTGTAAATCACTTAAACATAGCACTTATAGGTTTAATAACTTGAAATTTGTAATTTTAATAATCAGCATGTAACGACTGCATAATCTTGTCTATGAGCAGTGCCTTGCATCTGAAACTACCTATTTGTTTTAATGCAAAGTCACATAGAAATCATGTCTATAGGGCTTAAGGTTCTTAATTCTGAAACTACCTAAAATGAAAACCTATTTGCGTGCATTTGTTTCTTAAGTGTGGAGGCTAACTTGAGCCCTTAGCTGCCCATATTTGAAGTCCAATGTGTTTTTGTATGTCACCTAGTTTTAACATTTTTGAGCAGCCTAGATAAGGTCTAGAACTACCCAAATAGGCACAGCCATTTGAGTTGATGTGTAATGCGAGTGACATCGAAATCGGAGCGGTATTAGGGCAGTGGAGGGATAAAATATTTCACTTCATTTATTACATGAGCAAAACTTTGAATCCTTCCTAGATGAACTACACTATTACCGAAAAGAGTTACTTGCAGTGTTGTGAGCGTTTGAAATGTTCAGATCCTATCTAGTGGGAACCAAAGTCATCATCTACACAGATCACTCGGCTATAAGGTATTTGTTTGAAAAGAGACTCCAAGTCGAGGCTGATTCGATGGGTTCTCCTCTTGCAAGAATTTGGCCTAGAGATCTGAGATCGAAAAGGAACAAAGAATCAAGTGGCTGATCACTTGTCAAGATTAGAAAATTGAAACCATGTAGTTAAGGGAGGTTCAATTAAGGAAACCTTTCAAAATGAGCAGTTATTGGTAGTTACCTAAAGTACAGCCCCGTATTATGCAGACTACGTGAATTTTACCGCAAGTGGGGTGATGCCACTAGATTTGACACCAGGTAATAGAAGAAAATTTATACATGATATGAGGCTCTACATGTGTGATAAGCCATTCCAATACAAGAAGTGCACAGATCAATTGGTAAGAAAGTGTATTCCTAAGGAGGAGATGAATGCAATATTGTATGATAGTCACACTTCTTCATATGGAGGTCATCATAGTGGGGGATAGAAACGCCCAAAAAGTGCTGCAATCAGGTTTCTATTGGCCAAAATTATTTAAGGATGCACACTCCTTTGTTAAAATGTGTGACAAGTGCCAAAGAACTGGAACAATCACAAAGAAGCACGAGACGTCTTTGCAAAATATTCTGGCAGTGGAGATTTTTTAGTTTGGGGGATTGATTTCATGGGACCATTCCCATACTCTAATGGTTACAAGTACACCTTGTTGGCAATCGACTATGTGTCTAAGTAGAGATATTTGATGTTTGGGGGATTGATTTCATGGGATTGTTCTCATACTCTAATGGTCCCAAATACATCTTGTTGGCATTTGACTATGGGTCTAAGTGCGTTGAGGCCATCGCTCTTCCTACTAATGAAGAAAATATAGTAGTATAATTTGTAAAAAAGCACATCTTCACACGATTTGGGACTCCAAGGGTTCTGATAAGTGACGGAGGAACTTACTTCTGTAACAAGTTGTTGAACAATGTTCTAGCAAAGTATGGAGATAAGCACAAGGCTGCCACCGCTTATCATCCCCAAACGAGTGGTCAGGTGAAAGTGTCAAATAGAGAGGTGAAGAAAATTTTGGAGAAAACCGTAAGTGGAAATAGGAAGGATTGGGTTGTAAAGCTTGACGACGCATTATGGGCAAATCAAACTGCATACAAGACCCCCATTGGAAAATCTCCATATAAGTTGGTTTATGGAAAAGTGTGCCACTTACTCGTCAAGCTTGAACATAAATCCTATTGGGTGATTAAAAGGCTAAATAAGGATATAGAGTTAGCCGTCAAGAAGAGGTTGTTACAGCTCAACGAGCTTGATGAGTTTTGATTACACGCGTATGAAAAAAGCCAAATTTTGTAAAGAAAAGACCAAGAGGTGGCATGATAAGCACATCCAACATCGCGAGTTTGATCCACGTCAAGAAGTTCTCTTATTTAATTTGAGGTTGAAGCTTTTTCCCAGAAAGCTTAAGTCTTGATGGCAGGTCCTTTCAAAGTGGTTAGTGTGAATCCTCAAAGAGCGGTGGAGTTACGTGATATGAGTTCAAGTGGTACATTCTTTTTAAATGGGCATAAACTAAAACACTATTGGGGTAGTGACGTTGCATGTCACAAGACCTCGATGGACTTGGACAATGCTTGAAAAATGTGTTACATCATGCCGTGATGTTAAATGGGGCACTAGTTGGGAGGCTGCCCAATTTTTAATGCTTTCGTAGCTTAGCTTTTTGGTTTTCTTTAGTTAGAGTTGACTAGATTTTTTCTTATTTTCTTTGTAGTTATAAAAAGCATATGTGCAAATGGTGTGGGGTGTGTATAATGGATGTATTAAGTACTCGGGTAGGGAGTATATTTATAAAAAAAATTAAATTTTGGTGAACTAGTGCCCATGCCAGCACCCCACATTGCCTGGGGCGCACTTTACAGATTGTTCACAGCCCCCAGTGCCAGGCCTAGTGTAGCGTGCTGGGCTGTGGGCCACTAGGTGAGTATTTTTTCTTTCTTTTTCATTTTATTCCAACCAAATACCCATTAACCCGACCTAATTACCCACCTACACTCACATAATAAACCAACCCATTCCCTCATTTAATTAAAATAATTCTAACCCCCAAACTATCTTTCTCTCTCACACACGTATTCTATCCCTCTCTGCTCTCTCTCTCTCTCTCCCTCTCTCTCTCTCTCCCCCTCTCTCTCAAATTCTCCAATGTTCCTTGCTTGTTTTTATCTCCAACTCAAAGATATGTTTTTTCTCTCTCTCTTTTTCTAGTAATTTAGTAATTTCTTGTTTTGTAATTAACCCCCCCTCCCCCTTAAATGATCCCCACTCCCCCCTCCCCC